>CM055266.1:35466183-35500590 GCA_029237695.1 Conchocele bisecta | reverse complement strand
ACATGCTGATCTGGATCTACACTGGTGCCAAAACCCATAAACCCCATTTGTCATTGAATAGTTTCATAGTATTTCCATCTCACTGGTATTTCGGACGAGACTTACAACCCAGGTGCCGTCTCTACATGACCTGAGTTTTGTTGCTGGTATGAACCTTTCACCTGTAATGTGGTCGCTGCGTGTACGCAGGCTTGTTTGGGACGACTTTTGTCGCTAAACGCAATCGGTCTCTTGTTCGAGGCAGTGAAGAGCTGTTTACTTTGATTTGTTATTCTAGTTTACATTTGGAAATAAATCTTTAACGCCGCGACTTAAATAAATCCTGCCGTATCTGGGGATAAATGCCGCTAAGATAACACATTAGAAACTTCAAGTGCGAATGAAGATAGTGTATTGTACATAGGAGAGGGGAAAGTTTGTTTTCGATTGGTGTTAAGCTGTAAAGTGTTATGTCCAAGATAAGATGGCCGCGGCTCTATTGTGAGTCTCCGAAACACCGAGTGCTGTTTATACATAAATTACCGATACCGTAATTTGAAAAGCAATGGAAACAAACAATGTCACTTTAGCATAAAATAAGTCACCCGCGTTGTGCATTTGGGGGCCGTACGGCAAGGGTAAATCTCCTTACCTGTTGGAATAGTCAATGACGAGGAGATTTACCGCTACAACTATTTGTAACTGTACGCAAATATACGCCTCGCAAATTAGAGCCGCTTAACCCTTAGACCGCTATCTTATTTGTTTTGTCGTCTGCTGTTTATTTTCCATTTGTATCATCAAAAACATGCTTTGACAGCACTTTAGAATAATTTACAACATGCTTTGACAGCACTTCAGAATCATTTCCATTGGAAATGATTCTGAAGTGCTGTCAAACCATGTTTTTATTGAGAAATAAGGCAAGATATAAAAGCAAAAGCAGACGACAATTGTTGTGAGTAGCGGTCTAAGGGTTAATCTTCGTTTCTTCGTTTCGTCGCCACGCTGATTTACGCCTACAGGACGCTAATTATCGTTTCTTCGTCACGAAGGAACGAAGAGACAAAGTTTAGTGTCATTAATCTTCGTTTCTTAGTTCCTTCGTTTCTTCGTCTCTTCGTTCTGTCGCGCACGCTGTTTTCGTTTCTTCGTCCCTATGTGGAAAAGACACGAAGAGACGATAATTATCGCCTCTTAATCTTCGTCTCTTCGTTTCTTTGCCTCACATAAACTATACTTATCGTCTATTCGTCCCTTCGCCCCGGAAGGAGAAGAGACGAAGATTAGCGCGTTCCGATCACACATGTAATGTGCAGATGCGTACTATCAAGTAGACTGCCATATTGTATGAATAATTATTACATGTATATATCAATGTTTTTTTTCTCTTCGTGTGTGTCTACCGTTTTAAATATGTAATGTATAAGTAAGAAATGTCCCTAACCAACCACCATATACAATTGTTCAAACTTGGAGAGCGTTTGTGGTCCCTCGATCGGATATACACTTTTGTACTCATTCAGTTCCGGTCCATTACTAGCAATTCTGGCAACACTGACACTCGTTTAAATATATACATATGAGATTTGTTGAAGGTTCCCAAACGAAACCTATGAAATCGAATGGAAAACGAAGTGAAAACGATAGTTTTGTAAAACGGTATCCATAGAAATGAATATCGTGTGATTCATTTGTACGCGATAATGATATTTTCGTTTAAATGTCCAGATCGAACCTATATAAACCTATACACATCGATTTGATATCGTTTTCGATCTTATCTTTTTAATTAGAATACGAAGGTTCCGTTGGTTTAAACGTGTCACGTGAACATGGTGAGTAAACGATAGGCAATCGTTCGTTTGTGAAACTAGGAACACATCTGGACTATATATGATATAGATTTAACGCATATTCTGGATGGGCGGACGCACGCACACACGGACGTCGTTGTGACCATGATGTCTCACTTTCCGCCATATGGCTCGCTACCAAATTAGTAAACAAATGAAATGGCAGCGTACACGTACTTGGCTTTTTTTCCGGGTGGTTCTCGGAGAGTGTTTGATGACTGGTGTGAGAAATTGTATCAACAAAAAGCGAACACAATTGTAGATGTCTCCTTGATATCAATATGTAATATTAGGTTGGTGTATCTTGTTTAAAGTTTACCAGGCAAGGCTAGGAAACGTGTAGGAATGCCGAGGCTCACCGAAGAATTCGTACTTTTTTCGAGCTGAACCCGATACACATGATACTAATGATCAAAAGATACTTGCCTGATATCATATTTATCTGTAGCAGATTTCATCAAAATTGCAAAGTATACTTATCTAGCAAAGTATACTTTGTGGGAGTAATCATTTATTTTTCCCGAAATGCATTACGCCATTTAGAACTTAACGACTGCATATAGTTGATGATTAAAAGTATGCAGAATTATTATACTGACTTTATTACATTATCACAGCCAAAATGGCTGTGATAATGTAATAAATTCAGCATAATAAAAATTAATACATTTATCCTTATATTGAAAATTTCTCCCTCAAAGTATACTTTGCTAGCGAAGTATACTTTGCCATGTTGATGAAATAGGCTACAGGTAACGTCTTTTATCCCGTCAACACAGAGCGTATGTGCCGTGAAACACGGTGCCGTGAAACATTTTTGATATCCTGTCAATACGACCTAATCACTGCGTATGAATATGTGCGGTGGCTGGGCTTATATTTTTGCATTTTACAGCCATTTGTAGGTGTTGACGGGATAAACAGAATAGTCGGTTAGTGCCGTGAATGGGAAAACATATCTGGCGCGGCACGGAAATTGGATATGCTCGGCAGAGCCTCGCCCATCCCGTTTCCTGAGCCTTGCCAGATATTTTTTCCCATTCACGGCACTAACCTCCTATTCTCTATATACGACATAACGGGCATGTATTACGTCTTCCTCGTTGAAAAGAATGTCTCCTTGTTTACAATGCGTAATTACACTAACGTCTTACCACAGGTGACTGAAACAAAAGCGCATGTCAGTAGAATCGTTTATAGTAGAAACTAGATTTACAAATGATTTGTTTCTGGTACCTGTGCGTCTTATGGTAACGTCATGGAGTTCTGTTCGACAATGAGTTTTTGAATCATATGGGATCCGTTGTGCAGGATACGACAGCTTGTTTTCGGTCTGTAGATATAGAGAATAGTAGGTTAGTGCCGTGAATGGGAACAATATCTGGCAAGGCTTATGAAACGGGATGGGCGAGGCTCTGCCGAGCCCATCCCGTTTCCGTGCCGCGCCAGATAGTTTTCCCATTCACGGCACTAACCTACTATTCTATTTATCCCGTCAACATTACAAATAGCTTTACAATGAGAACAGTAACCCCAGCCGCATCCTCAAAATCGGAGAATCGACTAGCATGGCAACCGCACATATTCATACGCAGTGATTAGGTCGTATTGACAGGATATCAAAATATTTTCACGGCACCGTGTTTCACGGCACATACGCACTGTGTTGACGGGATAAATATGTATTAGGCCAATGTAAGACTCGTTACCTGATAAATAAATGCACGTGCTTGGACATTATATGAACATCTGCTACCGATGTTTATACGTTCTCAGTGGTTATCTTGTGTCGCACTGGTGTTATGTCGACTTACAGTTGGTCCGGTGACTCGGAGTTCGGTGACAAGCGACTTAAATAGTTAACGTTTCAATAAGAATGTCTCCGTTGCTAGAACCTGGTCTTTTTGTTGTCATTGATATCTAGCCGTGACTGGAGAAATGGGGCTTATGTGTTTTACGACCAGTGTAGATCATGACCAGCCTGTGCACCCGCACAGTCTGACCAGGATCTACAATGGTCACCATTCCATCAATGAAACACCCGTTTATGCAAACAGTGCAGATCCAGATGAGCCGGCTCGTAACGAGCCGTCTCATCAGGATATGCACTGTTTGAAAGTACATGCGTCTAACATTCAATACATATCGTTATCAAGATGCATTAATGTGTTATTTTATCAAGAGCTACACGGGTCATAGATCCCATAAGCACCATTTCTCCAGTCACAGCCACATGCGACCTTTCGCGATTAGGGGATAACTGGATTATTCTCAGTCACACATTTATGTTCAATACCACATTTGGCACCATTGATCGGATACATTTTTAAAGTGTCGGAATACATAAAAGGATTATTATGTTTGTGTTATAAATAGTTGTAGTCATGTCAATGAAATAAATGATGCTAGCGAATATTCAGCGGTGTGCCTAACATTTGTCAAAAACTGAATTGCAAACCTATATTGTATGCGAAGGTAAATGATGTAATTGTGTTATTCATATGCACAACTGTTCAAGAACAGAACTACATACTACATGTATTAGGAATTTTAGACTTTTTAGACGATATTGATTGCAAATGAAAACAGAAGTCGGCGATACAACGAGCATCTGCTAATATACAAACTAACGATTATGTTTGACATTGTTTAAAATTGTTTCTGAAATTGAATATTCGCATTCTACATGTAAATATGCATATTAACCCTTAGCCTGCTGATCGCGAAAACTGTCGTCTGCTGTTGCTTTATATTTTGCTCTGTGTCTCAATAAAAACATGGTTTGACAGCACTTTAGAATCATTTCCATCGGAAATGATTCTAAAATGCTGTCAAACCCTGTTTTTGACGAGAAAAATCGAAAATAAAACATAAACAGCAGACAACATTTCATTCAGCAGGCTAAGGGTTAATCTTTCCGTAGTAATATAATGTGTTTCAATGCCATACTATATACACGTATATGAAAAAAAACTTTAACCCTTTCAACACCACAAGCCTGTATAGTGGTATTTACGGAGCCTCGCAGGAGATGTAGACTTCTTCTTTTTATTAATTCGTTCCCACGAAATAACAATTCGTTCCCTCAATTTAACAATTCGTTCCCACGAAATAACAATTCGTTCCCACGGGAACGAATTGTTAATTCGTAGGAACGAATTGTTATATCGTGGGAACGAATTGTTATATCATGGGAACGAATTGTTAATTCGAGGGAACGAATTGTTCAATTGAGGGAACGAATTCTTATTTCGTGGAAACGAATTAATAACAAAATTCCATGTCCCCTTTGGGGCTCCGTAGGTATTGGCAAAAAGTATAGACCGAGATGAGCCGGCTCGTCACAAGCCGTCTCATAAGCAACTGCACGTTTTGCAAGTAACGTTCATAATTTTTAACAAAAATACCCCCCTTATCATAAATGGACTAGTTAATTAATGTATGATGATTGGATTGGTTGGAAAATTAACAAACATCAAAATCCATTCCAGATACTTAGGGGTGAAGGGGTTAATGTATCGTTGCATGTGAAGTATTCTGTACATGTGTATCAATATTCACTGAAGCTTACACGAATTTAGGAAATAAGCACTAAACAAAATGTTTACCGGCGGATTTTTAAAACTATATATTGGTTTATATCTAATGCACAATTGCATCGCGTTTAAACTGGACGATGCACATATAAGCCAGTGGGTGGCTAAGTTCCAAGGGGTGTTGGAAACCCACGTGCAGGATATGCTGGCGTACCCGCAACTACAGGACATGCTACGGAAGTATGAAGGTGATCTCCTCATAGGCCGTATAGACGGCGGGAAGGAGTTTGAGGAGCTGTATACAACGGTGACTATTAAATACAGCGACGTTATGTTTGCGGTGAAGAATCTCAAGGCATCGCTGGAGACGCCAGTCGGACAGCCCCAGTCACTACTAGCCCCAGGGCCCGGGCCTCTGCCCGCGATACCGGGCCGCCCGATGTCGATGTGTTGTGGCGGTGGCCGGCGGGTATACACTGGCAGGTTCCGACAGGAGGTGGCGCTGTATGAATGCTATGATCACGTGGATGACGAACTGAAGGCGCTGGCCACGGAGAATTTCACCAGGATACTGCGGGTGGGTAGTTTGGTGGGGTCGGTGGAATAAGGGGCTCACTTTGAAGACGGCAGTGAAATTAGAGGGCTAACTTCATAATGGATGAGGTTGGTGGAACAAGGGGGATAACCCCATTTATATGTGATTGTGCTAAGTTCCTGGTATACCGTGTGGTTATACCTGTTTATAGAACCACCACGGGTCACATCATGTATGATGTTATAGTTGGCTGGCGTTGTAATGGGGTATACCGTGTTTTGGTTATTGGACCACGGGTCACATCATGTATGATGTTATAGTTGGCTGGCGTTGTAATGGGGCTTATTCCGGGATGTTTTGCGTTAATGGATACAGGTCAATCATGTATGATGTTACAGTGGTCTGGCGTTGTAATGGGGTATACCGTGTTTTGGTTAATGGATCACAGGTCGCATCGTGTATGTATGTTATAATTGTCTGGCGTTGTAATGGGGTATACCGTGTTTTCGTTACTGGATCACGGGTCACATCATGTATGATGTTATAGTTGTCTAGCGTTGTAACGGGGTATACCGTGTTTTGGTTACTGTATCACGGGTCACATCATGTATGTATGTTATAGTTGTCTGGCGTTGTAATGGTGTATACCGTGTTTTGGTTACTGTATCACGGGTCACATCATGTATGTATGTTATAGTTGTCTGGCGTTGTAATGGGGTATACCGTGTGTTGGTTGTTAGAACACAGGTCACATCATGTATGTATGTGATAGTTGTCTGGCGTTGTAATGGGATGGATATACCGTGTTTTGGTTTACTGGATCACGGGTCACATCATGTATGTATGTTATAGTTGTCTGGCGTTGTAATGGGGTATACCGTGTTTTGGTTACTGTATCACGGGTCACATCATGTATGTATGTTTTAGTTGTCTGGCGTTGTAATGGGGTATACCGTGTTTTGGTTACTGGATCACTGGTCACATCATGTATGATGTTATAGTTGTCTGGTGTTGTAATGGGGTATGCCGTGTTCTGGTTACTGTATCACGGGTCATATCATGTATGTATGTTATAGTTGTCTGGCGTTGTAATGGTGTATACCGTGTTTTGGTTACTGTATCACGGGTCACATCATGTATGTATGTTATAGTTGTCTGGCGTTGTAATGGGGTATACCGTGTGTTGGTTGTTAGAACACAGGTCACATCATGTATGTATGTGATAGTTGTCTGGCGTTGTAATGGGGGTATACCGTGTTTTGGTTACTAGATCACAGGTCACATCATGTATGTATGTGATAGATGTCAGGCGTTGTAACAGGGTATACCGTGTTTTGGTTATTAGATCACAGGTCACATCATGTATGTATGTGATAGTTGTCTGGCGTTGTAACAGGGTATATCGTGTTTTGGTTACTGTATGACGGGTCACATCATGTATGTATGTATGTTATAGCTGTCTGTCGTTGTAATGGGGTATACCGTGTTTTGGTTGTTAGATCACGGGTCACATCATGTATGTATGTTATAGTTGTCTGGCGTTGTAATGGGACATACCGTGTTTTGGTTGCTAGATCACAGGTCACATCATGTATGTATGTTATAGTTGTCTGGTGTTGTAATGGGACATACCGTGTTGGTTGGTAGATCACAGGTCACATCATGTATGTATGTTATAGTTGTCGGCGTTGTAATGGGGTATACCGTGGTTTTGGTTGCTAGATCACAGGTGACATCATGTATGTATGTGATAGTTGTCTGACGTTGTAATGGGATATACCGTGTTTTGGTTGCTATATCACAGGTCACATCATGTATTTATGTTATAGTTGTCTAGCGTTGTAATGTGGTATACCGTTTTGTTTGGTTACTGGATCACGGGTCACATCATGTATGTATGTTATAGTTGTCTGGCATTGTAATGGGACATACCGTGTTTTAGTTGCTAGATCACAGGTCACATCATGTATGTATGTTATAGTTGTCTGGCGTTGTAATGGGGTATACCGTGTTTTGGTTACTGGATCACGAGTCACATCATGTATGATGTTATAGTTGGCTGGCGTTGTAGTGGGATATACCGTGTTTTGGTTACTGTATGACGGGTCACATCATGTATGTATGTTATAGTTGTCTGTCGTTGTAATGGGGTATACCTTGTTTTTGTTGCTAGATCACGGGTCACATCATGTATGTATGTTATAGTTGTCTGACGTTGTAATGGGTTATACCGTGTTTTGGTTACTGTATCACGGGTCACATCATGTATGTATGTTATAGTTGTCTGGCGTTGTAATGGGACATACCGTGTTTTGGTTGCTAGATCACAGGTCACATCATGTATGTATGTTATAGTTGTCTGGCGTTGTAATGGGGTATACCGTGTTTTGGTTGCTAGATCACAGGTGACATCATGTATGTATGTTATAGTTGTCTGGCGTTGTAATGGGGTATACCGTGTTTTGGTTACTGGATCACAGGTCACATCAGATATGTATGTTATAGTTGTCTGACGTTGTAATGGGATATACCGTATTTTTGTTACTGGATCACGGGTCACATCATGTATGTATGTGATAGTTGTCTGGTGTTGTAATGGGATATACCGTTTTTTGGTTACTGGATCACGGGTCACATCATGTATGTATGTTATAGTTGTCTGGCGTTGTAATGGGGTATACCGTGTTTTGGTTGCTAGATCACAGGTGACATCATGTATGTATGTTATAGTTGTCTGGCGTTGTAATGGGGTATACCGTGTTTTGGTTACTGGATCACGGGTCACATCAGGTATGTATATTATAGTTGTCTGACGTTGTAATGGGATATACCGTATTTTTGTTACTGGATCACGGGTCACATCATGTATGTATGTGATAGTTGTCTGGTGTTGTAATGGGATATACCTTTTTTTGGTTACTGGATCACGGGTCACGTCATGTATGTATGTTATAGTTGTCTGGCGTTATAATGAGACATACCGTGTTTTGGTTTCTAGATCACGGGTCACATCGTGTATGTATGTTATAGTTGTCTGGCGTTGTAATGGGACACACTGTGTTTTAGTTGCTAGATCACAGGTCACATCATGTATGTATGTTATAGTTGTCTGGCGTTGTAATGGGGTATACCGTGTTTGGTTAATGGATCACGGGTCACATCATGTATGTATGTTATAGTTGTCTGGCGTTTGTAATGGGGTATACCGTGTTTTGGTTACTGGATCACGGGTCACATCAGGTATGTATGTGATAGTTGTCTGACGTTGTAATGGGATATACCGTGTTTTGGTTACTGGATCACGGGTCACATCATGTATGTATGTGATAGTTGTCGGGTGTTGTAAAGGGATATACCGTTTTTTGGTTACTGGATCACGGGTCACATCATGTATGTATGTTATAGTTGCTGGCGTTGTAATGAGACATACCGTGTGTCACAAAATTGTGCAGTTGCTCAGATAGATTGTGTCTAATTTTGTGCAGTATACATACCTGTACTATTGATTGCACAGGTAAGTTGTACCCAGGTGCATTTTACAGGTGAGTTGCATTGTTAACAATTACTGGTAGTGGATATCACATACAGTGGTCAGTCATGCTGGACAAGTATTGAGCATTTTTATGTGAATAGTTCACTGGGCATGCATGTGTGGTCATTGCTTAGAGAGATCTGATTGTGGGAAGACCTATTAGTACTTTGTGTGGAGAACGTTGTACAATTTTATTCCTGTATATGTGAGCTAGATCTGTGGATTCCAGACACTGTAAGTTATTTTACTCCATATTTAACCAAGGTGGAGTTTGTGAATTGTAATGCAATTTTAGCCATTTAAATCGCGTGGAATTTGGTGAATTCTCTTCAAACCACACTGGTAGTTAGTGGTAATGACCACTTAATTGCAGGTGGCTTATGTTGATGGGGCGATTCCTGGGTGTCCATCCTCTGGGGGTATTCCTTTCCATTCCACGGCACGGGCATTGCCATTCCTGAGCAGCATATGGCGGGTCGAGACTGATATTTCCATAGATGGAAATAACCGAGAATGACATGAGGCGATGTCATTTGTGTGAATGAGAGATATTGTATCCTTTGGGAGTGAACTGATGTGAACATTGATGAGATAGACTAACATTACTGGGGTATTATCACCATTATGACAGATTGTCGGTGGAGTGAACACGTGTGAATCTTAGTGACATATTGTCCTTAGTGGACATCTTTGTGGGTATGCAATCCTGAGTGGAATTCTTCGTGGCATCTTAGTGACATATTATCCATATTGGACATCTTCGTGGTATATTTTTCTTAGTGGACATCTTTGTGACATCATAGTACATGTGGTTTACTGTCCTCCATGACACCAGTGTGACACCTTAGTGTACCATTTTGAATGTTAGGATTCTCAGTTCATATTATTTAGTCTCGTGCACACACCATGTGGGTGAATATTTGTTGTGCATCTATGAACATTTGTGTATTCAGTGACAACCTAGGACTCATGCATTCACAGGGAAACTTAGCTATGTGGAACGTTTAGAAGATACTGTAACTTGTGTTTTGCTGGATAAATAGTGCCATAGTTATCATTGACTGATTAAAAATGTGTAAATTGACTTTGACTATTTGTCTATGCCTATGTACAGCCACACCAGATCTATATTAAAAGAACATGTCTCACAATTGTGTGATTTCGGTTACACAATTTTGTGACATACCTCCGTTTCCAAGATGAAAAACATAGTTTTTCACTCCTAATCACAAATTAAAAATCGGCTTAAAACAAATGAAAACAAAAATCTGTTGATCTCCTCTAGCTCGAGCTTACCTGCCTTGATCTTCAAACACTGTGGCTACATGAATATTCTCTACCTACACATGACGACTGAGAAAATCTGCTCCGACATTCTCTGATCCTTTGATCGCTACAATGCGAAACCTGTTTCCCTTCTCTGTAGGAGGATGAATAGGACCAATCAAATCTACTGCAACTCTGGCAAATGGAGTGTTTATCAGTGGTAATTCACCAATGGGTACTTTCCTGACCTTACCTTTAGAAAATGTCTTCTGACATAAATCACAGGAACGACAGTACCTACTAATGTCCCCTTGCACACTGGGCCAATGAAACTGTGCCAGAATTTTGCTAGTCATCTTTCTGACCCCTAAATGGCCTGCTAAAATGGAATCATGTGCCAACTTCAAAACATGTTCTCTCAAATGTTTTGGAACCAACAGCTGCTTAAACACCTTTCCGCCATCTACCCTCTCGGATTGGAAACGTCTGTAAATCAAACCATTTTGTTTCTCAAACCAATGAACACCTCCGCCTTTTGCTACCTTCTTCTCACCTGTAACAACACGCTCCTTCGCAATGTGCAATGTATCATCAGTCTCCTGACCAGTTCTAACTTCATTCATGTCGATGCTGCCAATTGGACTCGTCACATTAAGTGGTTTAAACTTACCTTCATTAGCAACTTGAGATCTGGTTTGTACTGCACTCACTTCACATTGACCATCATCACTGGTTTGACAGGACCAAACTTTATCTGGATTATCAGGATCTCTGGCATTTGGGATATTACCTAAGATGAGGTCAAAAACAGGATTCTCCGCACATAGGGCCTCTACATCACCTGTAAAAAATGGTGTGTCTATGTGAATCATTGCTATGGGAAGCTGCCTCACTGTACCGTCTAATAGCATACAGCCCTTGGAATTCCCAATCAACTGATTTGCTCGTACTAAATCTCTCCGAACTACGACGCCGGAACAACCTGTATCTCTTAGTACCTTGACCTTCATTCTATTGGCGAAACCATAATGTACTGGTAGATTGTCAACCTTCAAATCTTTGGAAGTACTCTTACAAGCCGCCGTCATTACAGGAAACTCATGCCCGCACTGTAATGTAACTCTACTGTTGCTCACACAACACTCTTCAAACTGACCCAAGTCCTCCTCAATACCACAACTAACAACTGTCTTCACCTCAGTATCTTCATCAGAACGATGATCTGAGCCCATTCAATTCTTGTGAAACCACCTCTACCTCTATAACCACCTCTATTATGGTGTCGTGTACCGCGACCTCTAGCCTGGTCTTGAGCATGATCTGTCAAACATGCTGCTTTGAAGGAAGGACCACGCCCGAAATTTCCCTTCTTTGGACAATCTTTAATGAAATGGGTATTGGATTTGCAATGGTAACACATTCGTTCTCTTACCTTTGCATCTGAACTGAAAGACTTAGACTGTGATGACTGATCAAAACATTCAAAATTGCCTTTTGAGTCTGGTTTTTGACGGATTGTCTCATTTACACCATGTGCCTCCTGATACTGTTCTGCGAGTTCCGCCATTTCCGTAACTGAACTAATTTTTCTCTCCTTGAGAAATACCTGCAAATTCTTGCTGGATGTCTGCATGAACTGCTCACGGATAATCACATCTCGCAAACCCTCAAAAGACTCGGGTGCCTTAGCCAATTCCATCCAACTTGCCAAGTAATCTGTCAACCTAACAATGAACTGAGGGACGGTTTCACCGACCTCTTGTCTGCTATTCCTAAAGTTCTGTCGAAACCCGTCTTCCGTCAGCTGAAACCGTTTTAACAATGCTTCCTTCAATATATCATAGTCCAATGCATCAGATGGGGATAAACGTGAATACACGTCTAGTGCCTTCCCTTGGACAAGAGCACTTAAATTAGTAGCCCAATCAGTTCTATCCCAACCCGCGTTTTCAGCAAACCTCTCAAACCGTTTCAAATATGCATCCATTTTATCTTGCCGTTCATTAAAAGCAGGTAATTTGGGCGATTTTGCTTTTACGTGACTAACACCTGAACTGAAACTAACATGGGAGCCATCAATCTTCCTCATCTTCTCCATCTCTACTTCCATTTTAACTTTTGCCTCAGTCTCTTTCTTAGCCAATTCAAACTCATGCTCTCTCTCTTTCGCCTCTTTCTCCAACTTCAACTTATGCATTTCTCTTTCACTAGCCCTTTCCTCTCTATCTAATCTTTCTGCCTCTTTCTTCTCAACAAATGCTAACAGTGTCTCTCCCTGTAAGCCTAATGCCTTCCCACAGTCAATTAATTTCTCATAACTAGCCATGTTCTTAAATGTTTTTTTGTTATTGGTCAGACTAAGACTTTAATATGCATGCACTATGCAAAGCGATTTCCAGATCCTGCCGGGATCGCCATATGTCACAAAATTGTGTAACCGAAATCACACAATTGTGAGACAGGTTCTTTTAATATAGATCTGGTGTGGCTGTACATAGGCATAGACAAATAGTCAAAGTCAATTTACACATTTTTAATCAGTCAATGATAACTATGGCACTATTTATCCAGCAAAACACAAGTTACAGTATCTTCTAAACGTCCCACATAGCTAAGTTTCCCTGTAAATGCATGAGTCCTAGGTTGTCACTGAATACACAAATGTTCATAGATGCACAACAAATATTCACCCACATGGTATATGCACGAGACTAAATAATATGAACTGAGAATCCTAACATTCAAAATGGTACACTAAGGTGTCACACTGGTGTCATGGAGGACAGTAAACCACATGTACTATGATGTCACAAAGATGTCCACTAAGAAAAATATACCACGAAGATGTCCAATATGGATAATATGTCACTAAGATGCCACGAAGAATTCCACTCAGGATTGCATACCCACAAAAAGATGTCCACTAAGGACAATATGTCACTAAGATTCACACGTGTTCACTCCACCGGCAATCTGTCATAATGGTGATAATACCCAGTAATGTTAGTCTATCTCATCAATGTTCACATCAGTTCACTCCCAAAGGATACAATATCTCTCATTCACACAAATGACATCGCCTCATGTCATTCTCGGTTATTTCCATCTAGGAAATATCAGTCTCGACCCGCCATATGCTGCTCAGGAATGGCAATGCCCGTGCCGTGGAATGGAAAGGAATCCCCCAGAGGATGGACACCCAGGAATCGCCCCATCAACATAAGCCACCTGCAATTAAGTGGTCATTACCACTAACTACCAGTGTGGTTTGAAGAGAATTCACCAAATTCCACGCGATTTAAATGGCTAAAATTGCATTACAATTCACAAACTCCACCTTGGTTAAATATGGGGTAAAATAACTTACAGTGTCTGGAATCCACATATCTAGCTCACATATACAGGAATAAAATTGTACAACGTTCTCCACACAAAGTACTAATAGGTATTCCCACAATCAGATCTCTCTAAGCAGTGACCACACATGCATGCCCAGTGAACTATTCACATAAAAATGCTCAATACTTGTCCAGCATGACTGACCACTGTATGTGATATCCACTACCAGTAATTGTTAACAATGCAACTCACCTGTAAAATGCACCTGGGTACAACTTACCTGTGCAATCAATAGTACAGGTATGTATACTGCACAAAATTAGACACAATCTATACTGAGCAACTGCACAATTTTGTGACACACGGTATGTCTCATTACAACGCCAGACAACTATAACATACATACATGATGTGACCCGTGATCCAGTAACCAAAAAACGGTATATCCCTTTACAACACCCGACAACTATCACATACATACATGATGTGACCCGTGATCCAGTAACCAAAACACGGTATATCCCATTACAACGTCAGACAACTATCACATACATACCTGATGTGACCCGTGATCCAGTAACCAAAACACGGTATACCCCATTACAACGCCAGACAACTATAACATACATACATGATGTGACCCGTGATCCATTAACCAAAACACGGTATACCCCATTACAACGCCAGACAACTATAACATACATACATGATGTGACCTGTGATCTAGCAACTAAAACACAGTGTGTCCCATTACAACGCCAGACAACTATAACATACATACACGATGTGACCCGTGATCTAGAAACCAAAACACGGTATGTCTCATTATAACGCCAGACAACTATAACATACATACATGACGTGACCCGTGATCCAGTAACCAAAAAAAGGTATATCCCATTACAACACCAGACAACTATCACATACATACATGATGTGACCCGTGATCCAGTAACAAAAATACGGTATATCCCATTACAACGTCAGACAACTATAATATACATACCTGATGTGACCCGTGATCCAGTAACCAAAACACGGTATACCCCATTACAACGCCAGACAACTATAACATACATACATGATGTGACCTGTGATCTTAGCAACCAAAACACGGTATACCCCATTACAACGCCAGACAACTATAACATACATACATGATGTGACCTGTGATCTAGCAACCAAAACACGGTATGTCCCATTACAACGCCAGACAACTATAACATACATACATGATGTGACCCGTGATACAGTAACCAAAACACGGTATAACCCATCACAACGTCAGACAACTATAACATACATACAGATGTGACCTGTGATCTAGCAACCAAAACACGGTATGTCCCATTACAACGCCAGACAACTATAACATACATACATGATGTGACCCGTGATCTGGCAACCAAAACACGGTATACCCCATTACAACGACAGACAACTATAACATACCTACATGATGTGACCCGTCATACAGTAACCAAAACATGGTATATCCCACTACAACGCCAGACAACTATAACATCATACATGATGTGACCCGTGATCCAGTAACCAAAACACGGTATACCCCATTACAACGCCAGACAACTATAACATACATACATGATGTGACCTGTGATCTAGCAACTAAAACACGGTATGTCCCATTACAATGCCAGACAACTATAACATACATACATGATGTGACCCGTGATCCAGTAACCAAACAAAACGGTATACCACATTACAACGCTAGACAACTATAACATAAATACATGATGTGACCTGTGATATAGCAACCAAAACACGGTATATCCCATTACAACGTCAGACAACTATCACATACATACATGATGTCACCTGTGATCTAGCAACCAAAACACGGTATGTCCCATTACAACACCAGACAACTATAACATACATACATGATGTGACCTGTGATCTAGCAACCAAAACACGGTATGTCCCATTACAACGCCAGACAACTATAACATACATACATGATGTGACCCGTGATCTAACAACCAAAACACGGTATACCCCATTACAACGACAGACAACTATAACATACATACATGATGTGACCCGTCATACAGTAACCAAAACACGGTATACCCTGTTACAACGCCAGACAACTATCACATACATACATGATGTGACCTGTGATCTAGTAACCAAAACACGGTATACCCTGTTACAACGCCAGACAACTATCACATACATACATGATGTGACCTGTGATCTAGTAACCAAAACACGGTATACCCCATTACAACGCCAGACAACTATCACATACATACATGATGTGACCTGTGTTCTAACAACCAACACACGGTATACTCCATTACAACGCCAGACAACTATAACATACATACATGATGTGACCCGTGATACAGTAACCAACACACGGTATACACCATTACAACGCCAGACAACTATAACATACATACATGATATGACCCGTGATACAGTAACCAGAACACGGCATACCCCATTACAACACCAGACAACTATAACATCATACATGATGTGACCAGTGATCCAGTAACCAAAACACGGTATACCCCATTACAACGCCAGACAACTAAAACATACATACATGATGTGACCCGTGATACAGTAACCAAAACACGGTATCCCCACCCCATTACAACGCCAGACAACTATAACATACATACATGATGTGACCCGTGATCCAGTAAACCAAAACACGGTATATCCATCCCATTACAACGCCAGACAACTATCACATACATACTGATGTGACCTGTGTTCTAACAACCAACAACACAGGTATACCCCATTACAACGCCAGACAACTATAACATACATACATGATGTGACCCGTGAGTACAGTAACCAAAAAACTCGGTATACACCATTAAAAGCCAGACAACTATAACATACATACATGATATGACCCGTGATACAGTAACCAGTTTCTAGATCACGGGTCACATCATGTATTTATGTTATAGTTGTCTGGCGTTGTAATGGGGTATACCGTTTTTTTGGTTACTGGATCACGGGTCACATCATGTATGTATGTTATAGTTGTCTGGCGTTGTAATGGGACATACCGTGTTTTAGTTGCTAGATCACAGGTCACATCATGTATGTATGTTATAGTTGTCTGGCGTTGTAATGGGGTATACCGTGTTTTGGTTACTGGATCACGGGTCACATCATGTATGATGTTATAGTTGTCTGGCGTTGTAATGGGATATACCGTTTTTTGGTTACTGAATCACGGGTCACATCATGTATGTATGTTATAGTTGTCTGGCGTTATAATGAAACATACCGTGTTTTGGTTTTTAGATCGCGGGTCACATCATGTATGTATGTTATAGTTGTCTGGCGTTGTAATGGGGTATACCGTTTATTTGGTTACTGGATCACGGGTCACATCATGTATGTATGTTATAGTTGTCTGGCGTTGTAATGGGACACACCGTGTTTTAGTTGCTAGATCACAGGTCACATCATGTATGTATGTTATAGTTGTCTGGCGTTGTAATAAGACATACCGTGTTTTGGTTTCTAGATCACGGGTCACATCATGTATTTATGTTATAGTTGTCTGGCGTTGTAATGGGACATACCGTGTTTTAGTTGCTAGATCACAGGTCACATCATGTATGTATGTTATAGTTGTCTGGCGTTGTAATGGGGTATACCGTGTTTTGGTTACTGGATCACGGGTCACATCATGTATGATGTTATAGTTGTCTGGCGTTGTAATGGGGTATGCCGTGTTCTGGTTACTGTATCACGGGTCATATCGTGTATGTATGTTATAGTTGTCTGGCGTTTTAATGGTGTATACCGTGTTTTGGCTACTGTATCACGGGTCACATCATGTATGTATGTTATAGTTTCTGGCGTTGTAATGGGGTATACCGTGTTTTGGTTGCTAGATCACAGGTCACATAATGTATGTATGTGATAGTTCTCTGACGTTGTAATGGGATATACCGTGTTTTGGTTGCTAGATCACAGTTCATATCATGTATGTATGTTATAGTTGTCTGGCGTTGTAATGGGGTATACCGTGTTTTGGTTGCTGGATCACGGGTCACATCATGTATGTATGTGATAGTTGTCTGACGTTGTAATGGGATATACCGTGTTTTGGTTACTGGATCACGGGTCACATCATGTATGTATGTTATTGTTGTCTGGTGTTGTAATGGGGTATACCGTGTTTTGGTTACTGTATCATGGGTCACATCATGTATGTATGTTATAGTTGTCTGGCGTTGTAATGGGGTATACCGTGTTTTGGTTACTGGATCACGGGTCACATCATCTATGTATGTTATAGTTGTCTGGCGTTGTAATGGGTATACCGTGTTTTGGTTACTGGATCACGGGTCACATCATGTATGTATGTGATAGTTGTCTGGCGTTGTAAAGGGGTATACCGTGTTTTGGTTACTGGATCACAGGTCACATCATGTATGTATGTTATAGTTGTCTGGCGTTGTAATGGGGTATACCGTGTTTTGGTTACTAGATCACAGGTCACATCATGTATGTATGTGATAGTTGTCTGGCGTTGTAATGGGGTATACCGTGTTTTGGGTTACTAGATCACATGTCACATCATGTATGTATGTTATTGTTGTCTGGCGTTGTAATGGGGTATACCGTGTTTTGGTTACTAGATCACATGTCACATCATGTATGTATGTTATTGTTGTCTGGCGTTGTAATGGGGTATACCGTGTTTTGGTTACTGGATCACGGGTCATATCATGTATGTATGTGATAGTTGTCTGACGTTGTAATGGGATATACCGTGTTTTTGGTTACTGGATCACGGGTCACATCATGCATGTATGTTATTTTGTCTGGCGTTGTAATGGGGTATACCGTGTTTTGGTTACTTGATCACGGGTCACATCATGTATGCTGTTATTGTTGTCTGGCGTTGTAATGGGGTGTACCGTGTTTTGGTTACTGGATCACGGGTGACATCATGTGTGATGTTATTGTTGTCTGGCGTTGTAATAGTATATATCACTGTGTAGTTTAGTGAATCTTTCATATAGATTTTGGAAACTTGTTATTTTTTACTTCCTTATATCATAAGGGACCCAAAACAAGTTGTTTCCAATTTTTTCATTCATGGATATTTGCAAATAAATTGTCTTTTTGTATATTTTCAAGGACAAGGAAGCCATTTCAACCATCAATTATTTGAAAAACTGAACAGAAAAAAATGAAATGTAGTCATATATACCTCAACATGTCGCCCTCGGACAACAACACAATTTTAATTATTTTAGATTTCTGAAACAAAATGGAAACCACTTAGTGTTGGTCTATTGGTGTCTAAAGAAGCATATGTACATAATCACATGTTTCCAAAACTAGTTTGATGGCAAATTGATCCCTAGCCCTGGTCAATTTCACATAGTGTTGTGTGCCTTAAGATGCCTTGGTGCCACACTGGACAACATCGGTCTGGATGAGGCATGGGTGACAGCTGGGCTCTACAGTAGCATTACTGTTGCACAAATCTTAAATTGCAAGCACCACAACAGGGCCGTGATTGCTCATCAAATAACGCTGCAAGTTTTGTTTGACTTGTGGATCGATACATTCTTTGAATATAAGCCAGTGCTTCGTCAAAAAATGAAGACAGCATTCGAACATTCGAAAAGTGAGTGAAGCATGCGGAAACGGAATTTATGTAGCTCAGGCACATAGTGAACTTCTGAGATTGCTTGAGGATCTGAAACTAAAGGAACACTTGACAGAGTTTGACAGGAACAATGAGAAGTATCCTATGTATACATGGGCTCGAATGTACATGAAACAAGTCGCAAGCCTCCTGGATTTCATTCGAGGTACACATAATCGCAACTGGGTCTTGCATCTTGCTTCCTTGGAGAAGATGTGTATCTACTTATTTGCCTTCAACAGGCATGACTATGCACAAAACGTTCCAGAATACATTGCCCACATGTATCAACTTCAGATCAGTCATCCACAAATATGGCAGGAGCTCCAGAATGGCGAATTTACCGTTAACACAAATTCCATTCCATTCACATCCATAGGGATTGATCAAGCACAAGAGCGTGTCAATTAAATGCACAAGGGTGATGGCGCCATCAGTGGAATAATGACAGATCCACAGGCTTTACTGAAGTATTGTCTAAGCTCACCAGAACTCACACGGCTCACTGGAGAGACTGAACACATGCTTAATATCACCGACAGTGGAACAAAAAAGCACCACCAAATGTCTCGTGCTAAAAGAACCCACCAGGAAAAGCTATACAGCAGTAAAAGGATGTTGTAGTACATGCTAATCCATTCAGCACATCAGAAAATGATGATGGCTCTGAGATGAAGCTAGTCAACCTTACCACAAAACAGATAAAGGATGACATATTAAATATGGAGGAACGTGGTAGCAAAGCCCTCACAACCTTTGTTGAAGAAAGGATCCATGGTGACAAAAATATGTGGGATAAAATGCCCAAGTTGAAGTATTTGAGCTGGAGCAATGGGTGCAAGACTGTCTCTCTCAAATCATCATCTGAAGTTGTCAGTTTGAAAGCAACAAACTCGCTATTCGTTCGCTTGCTCCTCATTGCAAAATCATCGAGAGAAGTCCATTTGGAAGATATCGTTGGAAAGCACGAGTTTTCACGTATCAATCCCACACTTATGAAGCCAGATGCTTCCCTGCTATCGAGTTCAAGCAAACCTTCACTCATCCATGCACTAGAGAACATGGTAGCGGACATATCCATGTCTGGAAACACTGAAATATCACTAGACGAGCACCAGGCATCACCGGTTTCAACCAGTATTATAATCGATGGCATGGCGCTTGTACAATAAATGAGTGTCCATAAAGCCAACATTCAAACACGCAAACATATGTCAGACTTCTTTGTACGTTCCATCGACAACAAATATCGCGATTACTGTGAAACCTACCTAATGTTTGACGACTATAGTGCTTCAAATTCACTGAAAAACGGTACGAGACAACACATGACAGCTGGGAGAGCACATAGCAGAGGGTGCAAAGTAGAAGATACTACACGCACCAAGGACTTAAAGACATTTCTGGCCAGTAAGGAAACTAAGACAAACCTTGTTCTGTACCTTGCTAATAAGGCTGTCAATTTGTGCAAACTGCCGATCACCACACACACACACATAAGGCAGTTCAATCATCGAGACCAGACATGGTGAAAATTGTAAGTAGGCAGGAAGAAGCAGATACACTCCTCATTCTGTATGATGTGGCAGTGAGTCGCTTGTGTAAGGTTGTACACATTTATGCATGTGACACCGGCGTGTTAGTGTTAGCTCTACACAGGGTACCAGAACTGAGCCCATACAGTGCCATCATCATGGGCACAGGAGATCAGCGACGGAAGATAAAACTCAAGCCAATTTACGATTCTCTGGGTCCAGCAAACGCAGGAGCACTGCCAGGATTTCATGCTTTTTCCGGTGCTGATAATACTGGTCATATCCGTGGGGAAGGAAAGTCAACTTGCTTCAAAGCCTTTCTAAGGGCTGGTGTAGATGTTACTAGTGCCATTGCCGGGCTTGGTGTTGGAGCACAGCCGTCAGACTCTGTAGTTTCTGGTTGTGAAAAGTTTGTGTGCCAACTCTTCAATTCAAACATTGCAACAGCCAAGGCTCTTAGATGGCATATGTTCAAACAGCTCATATCTAACCAAGGTGTAGAGAAACTGTTTCCCACTCAAGGTGCCATCATTGAGCACACATTGCGTGCACACCTTCAAGCCAACATCTGACTCCAGAAGTTGGTAGCTGAACCAGAGGTATTAGATTCAGGATGATGGCAGCTGTGTACCTGTAGTGTCAAAGGTACCTCCAGCACCAGAAGCTGTTGTAGAACTTGTCAAGTGCTCCTGTGTGGTTAGCAAATGTAGTTAGAGGTGCTCCCTGCAAAACGCGAAATCTAGCCTGTACAGAACTGTGCAAGTGTGAAGGAGGCGAGAAAACCTGCACTAACATTGCCACGGGTGATATCCAGAGCGATGAAGAGGGAGAATTTGAGAGTGATAGAGCTGACTAAACAATGCCGATTCGTGTATGCATATATACGAAATAATTGGGTTTATTTCATGCAATAAGAGTGATATCGTGAATGATGAAAAGGACAACTTTGAGGGCGAAAATAGACACTTACTGAATTTAATGAATTAGAGACAGCGCATACGAAAATCTACAACTTGACGTTAGCAACCAGCATATCCCCAGATTAGCCTGCGCTGTTTTCCGTCCTTTGAACATGCTTCTAATAGTAAGGGTCGTTCCTAATTAAATGGGAAATAGGCGCATGTTGGTCTTGAGCTATGCTGGGTGGAAACGCCAAGGTGTAGGTTTTCGCATGCGATGGCGCATAAGTGATGATTGTTTTAGATACATCTAGCTGTTTACATATGTATTCTTAGGCGTCAAGGGGTCGAAGATCAATCAGTCATTTTCATTTCTTCAGAAATATATAAGAAATTAAAATTTTCCTGATGTCCAAGGGCGACATTTTTAGGTATATTCGACTCCAATTATATTTTCTGTTCATTTTTTCGCATAATTTGATGATTGCAACGGCTTCCTTGTCTTTGAAAACATACAACAATACAGTTTTCTCGAGTCAAAAAAGTTATTTATTGCCAAAGATATGACGATTTTAAGATTTTGAGTACCATACGGCGGCCATCTTGGATTGTGTCACTATCCATGAATGGAAAAATTGGAAACAACTTGTTTTGGGTCCCTTATGATATAAGGAAGTAAAAAATAACAAGTTTCCAAAATCTATATGAAAAGTTCACTAGGCTGCTATCTGCTACGTAACATCATATGTATGAGCTATATATTTTCAGAGCAACTACCAGAAGTACCCGGTTGTTACCTGGCAATATTTTGCCGATGACGCCGGCCATTTTATACAGTACCCGGCGAGCGACCGGCTATGTGACACGACCATGCCCGCAATCAAAAGTCCCCTCACACAGTATGTATGAAGTAAAACCCGCATCGGTTATTATTAACATAATTATTTAATAATCTGGTTGAAAACAGAGATTGCCTTCCATTTTTGACATATAAAATTGACAGACAATCACCAATTTAGACCAATTATTATGTGTACCAGTTTATTCACAGTTTTCAAATGTAAACTGTAGATATCCTGAATGTTATATTTGTTAGAGCCCTAACATCCACAGGTGAAAAACTCGGACCTGTGACTTAAAAATCCCAATGAAAAATAAATCGCATTACCCCACCCACTTGTTGTCGTACTGTACGTTACGTGTCTATATAGATACGTAACGTACATTACAGCAATAGGCGCATCGAAAGACAGTTGACATTGCGGCCGCGAGGCCCCCTCGTAAAAAATGTTTTATGACGCGCGAACGCGAAGCGCGTTGCGCATGGTGGGGCGTGGGGTTTGGAGGTTCTCCCCCAAGAAAATTTGGAAAATTTGGTACACAGATCACTATTTCACCTATTAGGGCCACTCAACCTACACCTAGCTTGCCGCAACGCCAAAATATTGTGGACGCGACCGCGACCCCTGCGGCCCCAGGTGCGACGCCTCTGTAATGTGATGTAACGTAGAGTACGACACGAGGTGGGTGTGGTAATGTGATGTAACTTAGAGTACGACACGAGGTGGGTGTGGTAATGTGATGAACGTAGAGTACGTACTAGAGTACACACGAGGTGTGGGTTGGTAATGTGATGTAACGTAGAGTACGACACGAGATGGGTGTGGTAATGTGATGTAACTTAGAGTACGACACGAGGTGAGTGTGGTAATGTGATGTAACGTAGAGTACGACACGAGGTGGGTGTGGTAATGTGATGTAACTTAGAGTACGACACGAGGTGAGTGTGGTAATGTGATGTAACGTAGAGTACGACACACACGAGGTGGGTTGGGTAATGTGATGTAACGTAGAGTACGACACGAGGTGGGTGTGGTAATGTGATGTAACGTAGAGTGCGACACGAGGTGGGTGTGGTAATTTGATGTAACGTAGAGTACGACACGAGGTGGGTGTGGTAATGTGATGTAACTTAGAGTACGACACGAGGTGGGTGTGGTAATGTGATGTAACGTAGAGTACGACACGAGGTGGGTGGGGTAATGTGATGTAACGTAGAGTACGACATGAGGTGGATTGGGTAAGGGGATGTAACTTGGAGTACGACAAGAGGTGGGTGGGGTAATGGGGTGTAAATGGGGTAATGGGATTTCTTTTATTCAATGGACATGTTTTTTATGTCACAGGTCAGAGTATTCCACCTGTGATGGCATCAAGCTTTAATAATATGTCATACTGGCGTGGTTATACGCAGTGATTTCAATTTTTGTTTCTTCCAATGGTGCTTATGGGTTTTGCGACCAATGTAGATCCAGACCAGACCAGCCTGTGCATGCGCACAGTCCGATCAGGATCTGCACTGTTCGCCATTACATCAATGAAACACACGCCACGCTTCTAACAAGGAATATAGGTGGTTATCGGACTACAGGGGTGAGTATTTGATCAGAAGCTACACTGGTCACAAATCCCATAATTCCCATGTATCCAGTCACAGCCGAAAATGAATGTACATTATCTATGTACAGCGAATACTTGTTGAAGGATCCGAAACGAAACAAACGAACACAAATAGAAAACGCAGTGAAAACGATCGTTTTGCACAACGATATGCATAGAAACGATTATCTTCTTTCTTTCTTTTCGGACGTGAAAACGATATTTTCATTTAAATGTTCAGCTTTCTATAGGAATGAATGGCCTTTTTGTGGAATTTATCGGGGTATAAACTTGGAAAAGTCGCGGGAATACTGGACGAAGGCCGGAAGGCCTCGTCCAGTATTCCCGCGACTTTTCCAAGTTTATATTCCCGATAAATTCCACAAAAAGGCCATTCATTCCTTATAATTCCAGCATTTGAAATAAATGCATCAAGAAAATGTGTTCATTTTCCGTTTTCTTAAGAATTATTTTAACTGCTCCTCACGGTTACGGAAAGTAGTTCGGCGTGGGAGTTTACTGGGATATAAATTTTGGACAGAGACTTGCTACGGGCCAATCAAATGTTAGGGAATTGTGTAAATATTTTTGAGCTGGAATTATTTTCATTTAAATTTTCAGCTTTCAACTGTTTAAACGACTGTCGTTTCTTTTAATGCATTGGTTTGGCATCGTTTTCGTTGTTTTTAACTATAATTCGTTTAAAAACTAAAATGATGTGAAAACCATGTGTAAACGAGTCAATCGTTCGTTTGTGGAATGCAACAACAATAAATGATGATATTTATGTTTATTAACCTTAATCAGCGTCGGCTCCGACTAGAACGCACATCAAGATCCGAGTCCACATTGCTTGTCATTATAATTATAAATATCAACTGCATCAGAATATATCGCAAATTAACATCATTAGCAATTTAACTTTGACAATAGTGTGAATCCTACCAGATCTGGCATAACCACGGTCTGATCGGCTTCCACACTGTATGTTGCCGACTTTGCAATACAATGAAACCTCTCTAAACCGGACACACAGAAAGCTAACAGATATGTAATTTTGAAACGTTTATTTTTCATTTACCTCTCATGACAATATATGTTCATGATTGCAAAACACAGGTGTGCATTTGAGTGCTCGTATATAAGAATTACAGTGGAATCTCACTAAACCGGACACCCTGGGGACCTCCCAGGGTGTCCGGTTTAGAGAGGTTCCACTGTACTGGGGATCTCCCTGTGTGTCCTGTTTAGACAGGTTCTACTGTACTGGGGACCACCCAGGGTGTCCGATTTAGAGAGGTTCCACTGTACTGGTGACCTCTCAGGGTATCCATTTAGAGAGGTTCCACTGTACTGGGGACCACCCAGGGTGTCCGATTTAGAGAGGTTCCATTGTTCTGGGGATCTCCTAAGGTGTCCGGGTTAGAGAGGTTCCATTGTACTGGGGACCTCCCTGGGTGTCCGGTTTAGACAGGTTCTACTGTACTGGGGACCACCCAGGGTGTCCGATTTAGAGAGGTTCCACTGTACTGGGGATCTCCCAAGGTGTCCGGGTTAGAGAGGTTCCACTGTACTGGGGACCTCCCTGAGTGTCCGGTTTAGACAGGTTCTCCTGTACATGTTTGTACATGTTTGTTACTTATTGACACACAAAAATAATAACGGGTTGTCCACGGATAAGTCGCCAAAAAAAATCCAAAAAAAATCCGGTGTGTATGTACTTGTAGGCAATGGTTCGTAGAGAAATTACGCATGGAGCGGAAAAACCTGGTGATTCTGTTTGGGATGGGTAAAAGCACGGACTCCATGGCGGGGCCGGGAACCCCACGGACGCGGCGGGACATCATCATTGACGCTGTGCAGCAGACGCTGGGGACGTTAACACCGAACGATAAGGTTGACACTAACCCCTTCACCCATAAGTATCTGGAATTCTTGTTCGATAATATTTAATTTTATCAACAAAATTTAAGAATTAGCCTTCTTTTATTTCGTGAAATTTGGTCCAATATCGATTTTATTACAAAAAGATAATTTCCCCATGTTAAATCCCCATAGACAGTGAGAAGAATTTAACATGGGGAATTTTTCTAATTTCAGAAATAGTGGACCGATTTTCAAAATTTAACTTTTGTTTCTTTGTTAGATCCTTTCCAAGCTATTTAGCCAGGTTTCGGATTCAATTTCCTTCTTTTTTTCGATTTTTGACTCCTCCCCTCCTCCACCTCCTTTTCACCCATGCTAAATTCCCATAGACAAATCAAATGTTCTTAATAAAATCAATATTTGACCAAATTTCACGAAATAAAAAGAAGGCTCATTCTTAAATTTTGAGAAAATGTAATTATCAAAAGAAATATTTTTTGCATTGTTTATATGGCCGTAAAATTTGGCAGGTTTCGTGAAACAGACAGTAGTTAAATATAATCGTGGCACTACATGTAGCCACAGGTGGAAGACTCGGATATTTGACACAAAAAAATGCAAATTACAAAAAATCCATTACCCCACCCACTTGGTCTCATACAGTACTATCTCTATTGTATAATAGAATATAGTACTGTATGAGGCCAAGTGGGTGGGGTAATGGATTTTTTTGTAATATGCATTTGTTTGTGTTATATGTCCGGGTCTTCCACCTGTGCATGTAGCTACATACACGTAGGCACCGAATTAGTCCTAACCCGAATTTTCTGTCTGTAACGCAGGGCGAATGTTCGAACATTCGGGTTAAGCAGGTCCATGCTCTTTAGACTACTGAGTGTTATACTTTTTCCTGCCGACATAGTTTTGGCTATTAATCACGTAAAATCTAAAAAGTATTTAAATGTATGTCCTTTTCCACCAATAACAAAAAAGTCACTTCCATCATTGTTTTATCTGATGAAATTCCATCAAATATTGATTTTATTGCGAAAAAAGAAATGTCCTATTATATACCGCAATTTAAACATGGGAAAAAAAGGAGCTAGGTACTGACAAAGAGAGTCGAAAAACGAAACTTTTCTTTGGAAAATAACTCCGAAACCTTGCTATATAGCTTGGAAATGATGTAACTGAGTGAGCGACTCATGCCCATATGGGCCTCTTGTTTCGTATACGTCCCCCCGAGAACAAATACAAAACAAACTACGTATGTCAATGATGGAGTTGAAAATGACACTTTCGAAGATGTGTTGAGGGTATTGTCATGTTCGTTGTTTTTTATTAGAAAACTGTGTTTTCGTTTAAACCAACGAAAACATCGTTTTCTATGATAAAACGATATGCAATTGTGCGTTTGTGGAACCAGGAACAAATATCGCCAGTAACATGACGTGTCTATTCATTATTATTTTTGTTTTGTTTTGCTTCAGATAAACCTCGTTTCTTTCCCGTCCGCAAGCGGCAGAGTGGCTGTCCCTCCAAACTGTAACGGTCGATTGATGATTGCTAGTCAAAGAAATGTAGCATATCTGAGGGAGTTCGCCGACACCATACACGCATCGACCGGTAAGTGAAGGCGACATTGCAAAAATTGAGAAAAAAAATAGAATAAGAAAACACTATAATGGGATAATGGGTCTGTAAATTTGAAGCGGTCAGTTGAAAAGGGGGATTAAATCCCATATGGACTTAACCCCCTTTTTTTCACTGACCCCTTCAAAACAGACCCATTGCCTCATGCTAGTGTATTTTCTTTTTATTTATTTTTATATTATTTATTCTTCTAGGTCATTACATCATGTTGCATTGGTAACAATGAACATCTCCATGTTCTTGTACATTAGGGGTGAGTTGTGAATATGAAATCGATGCAGCATTAATCATCATTTTATTTGATTTTCAGACACTTAACCAAACAAACATGGATTTTACAGGACTTGTCGGAGTACTGTATGAACACCCCTCGTATGTTCGCTAGCGTCAGTGGACACGCGTATCTCGTATTGACTTATAGGCCTGCTTCCACCAAAAGTTGAGAATTGATGGAATCATTGAAAAAAGACGGCTAAGTGCCTTATTGGGTCCTTCAATTGCCATCTTCTTTACTTAATGAATCGCCTAATTTGTGACAGTGACTGGAGAAATGGGGCTTTAGTGTTTTGCGACCAGTGTAGATCCTGATCAGCCTGTGCATTCGCACAGTCTGATCAGGATCTGCCCTGTTCGCCATTCCATTAATGAAACACCCGCCATGCTTCTAACCAGCAATACAGATCGCTATCGGGTTACAGGATTGTGCTATTTGATCAGGAGCTACACTGGTCACATATACCATAAGCCCTTATTTCTCCAGTCACAGCCACATTTAATCAGGCACTCTTGTTGTCATTCAGTGCTGAACATAACCCATGCCCATCTCAAGGTGTATGATCACGTGGTACTAACAACAACAACAAGTACCGATTCAAAGTACGTATTCTTTTATAGTGTCCTTATTACGTAACGGATTTTGATGAAATATGGCGCATCAAACGCGTCTTGTTAAGCTGCATGTGGTGGTCTCTGTACGTTGGCCCAAACGTCTGTCGTTTTTGAGATTTTTCGCAAAAACGACATAAGTCTGTGCCGGACTCCCTGGACGACCAAATGCAACTCACGAAGACGCGTTTCTGCGCCATATTTCATCAAAATCCGTTTCATATTAAGGAAAGTATCAAATAATACTTACTTTGGAGTGGGCGACATTGTTGTTGTTGTAACCACGTGATCATGCACCTTGCAGCTTATACAGCGAATATTTGTGGAAGGTTCACTAAAGGAAACAATCGAACATGAATGGAAAACGTACTGAAAACGATCGTTTTGCGCAATGATATGCAAGAAATGATTATCATTTGTATTTTTCGTACGTGTATTTTTCGTTTTCGTTTTTAAATACCCGGCTTTCAACTATTTAAACCCCTGTCATTTCTTTCAACGCATCGGTTTGACATCGTTTTGAACATTCCTTGACTTGTGTACAGTGAAACCTCTCTAAACCGGACACCCTTGGAGGTCCCGGGGTGTCCGGCTTAGAGAGTTTTCACTATAAATCAGGCATTCGATCATTCTGAGCCATAGCTGTGTGCTATGCGATCACGAACAGACATTATCACCTGAGATAATGACCAAGAAACTAACTCATCAAAAATAAGATTACAAGTGTTTTCATTGTGTCCGGTTTAGAGACATTCCACTATATTTGCATTTGCCAGACGAGCCGGATTTGGTGGCGGGAATGGAACAGGTGTATACCCTGCTGAAGGCCGAGAGAACGCACAGTCCCGTAAGTTACGCAGTTACATCATAGACGCAGTCCTGGGGGCCGTTTCACGAAACTTCGTACGACTAAAATGTTCGTAAGGACAAAATTATGATAGTCTGTAAATTTCACATTAACAATGTTGTCTTGTAAACAATTATTGTATTTACATTTATTGAGTATATGCAGCCTATGATCAATAAATGTAAATCCATCAATTGATTTTCCAGACGATCCTAAATTTGCGCTTAGTGAAACTGACCCCTGGTTCCACAAACGTGCGATTGTATTATCGCTTACACATCGTTTTCGTTTTTATCTCACCTGAGGCAAAGGCTCAAGTGAGCTATTGTTACCGCTTTTCGTCCGTCCGTCGTCCATCAGCAGTTTGAAACATCTTCTTCTCCCGAACCGTTTGACCGATATTGGTCAAAATTGAATCAATTGAATCACAACAAACATTGCAACATTTTAAAGCATATCTTAAACAAACAATACAAAATGAAGAAACTATTGCCACTATGAGAGATAAACTCGAAAGAATTCATATAAAATGGAATGACTTTATACAGTAAGCAAACATTCTTTAACAACACTGCCTTTATTTATTTACCTTATCAATATTCCCCAAATCACTATGTGTTCCCATGTAAGCGCGTTTCCATCCTTCCCACCTTCCGATATAACTATACCTCCTACCCCAATCCAATAATGCAAAGACCTACAGTATATAGACCGCTGTTAAAAATTAAAACTCATTGTTATATGCATATATACGGAGCCCCACAGGGTACATGGATTTTTTTATATTAATTCGTTCCCACGAAATAACAATTCGTTCCCTTAATTTAACAATTCGTTCCCTCGAATTAACAATTCGTTCCCACGATATAACAATTCGTTCCCTCGAATTAACTATTCGTTCCCACGAAATGACAATTCGTTCCCTCAATGTAACAATTCTTTCCTTCGAATTAACAATTCGTTCCCACGATATAACAATTCCCCGTGGTTCCCAGAATTATTAAATTGAGGGAACGAATTGTTAATTCATGGGAACGAATTGTTAAATTGAGGGAACGAATTGTTATTTCGTGGAAACGAATTAATAAAAAAAATATATTCTACGTCCACTGCGGGGCTCCGTACGTATATGCTCCAAGTTATCCCCTGGGGCATTGAAAGGTGGTGTTTTAGCTATTAAATGGATATTTATATAATTGTTAAATGCTTACCGATTTTAATGATTTAGGTGTCCATTTGTAGGTTTTCCGGTGTGTTGAGTCCGATTAAATTAGAATCAAGATCAACTATTGCCGCAAGATGGCTTCAAATTCACTATGGCCGCCAAATGAATGTACATTTACGTTTGGGTAAATATTGGCTGAAAGGGATCGTTTAAATTATCTTTCAGATGTTTTTCTTCGTTATTACCGACATAGGAGTTCAAAAATAATAAATTTTAAAATTCAAAATGGCCGCCATTATAGACATAAAAATCAAAGTGACCTGCAAAATAATTGATTTCTGCACATATTGATGAAAAGTGCTGATTATATATGTGTTCAAATGATTTTCAGACCGTCGCATGCTCTAGAAAGTTCGATTTTGTATTTCCAGTCGACGTTTGAGCAGAGATCGAACATTGTACTTCTCCTGTTAGACGACCGGAGCTATCCGACGGGGATTAACAATACACAGTTGTTGGAACATGTGGCCGTTGACCAACATGATCTCGTAAGTTTGACTAGTGTATTTCGTTTGACCTGATGGAATTTCATCAAATATTATTTTTCGGGGGAGGGGGACCTTATTGATGAAAAATCATTAAGAATTACAGTTAAATATATTTTAAAGTTAATGTGTTTAATGACCAAAGGTTCGTCGGCAGCAAACGTGGAACAAATGTAGTAGTCAATTCAGGATACGACAATTTGTTATCATTCAGTTTGTATATGGCCAATCCAAAAGTCGTTACCTGATACCTGATAACGTGTAGTTTGGTTATTTCTTTTTAGAAATGTTGTAGTTTGGTTATTTCTTTTTAGAAATGTTAATAACCAGTGTAGTTCCAGATCAGCCTGTGCATCTGCACAGTCTGATCATGATCTACACTGTTCGCTGGTCCATCAATGAAACACCTATCATGCTTCCAACAATACAAGCAATACAGATAGCTAGCAGGCTACATAAGTGTGCTATTTTATCAGGAGCTACACTGGTCATAAACCCCTTTATACGTCCCATTTCACCAGTCACAGCCACATTAAGTGCTTAGGTCATGCAAAGATACATATTCTTCAATGATAATTGCTTTGTAAGAATGATGTAATATATGAATATATGTGAATTGTCTCTTGTAACTGTATACTATAATAGTACATTGAGTTGTCGTCTCCGTCATCTTTGTCTGTACAAGCCATCGTACAATTTCACCCCTTCAAGCGTTTGACACATACAGCAAATAAATTGACAGTAAAACTAATAACATTTGGTGGAATACGTCATAGAAATATATGACAACCGCGTGCTATAAATATTATGCCAGCAAGCTATGCAAAGGGCCAGATATCCGAGCATTTCTCCCATCAATGCACACTTTAGTGTTAGTGAACATGTGACACACCGTTAACGCCATATTTACTCGCATAGCAGACAAAACTTAATGTTTTACTAGTATCATGTAGAATAACTATTAATTGGATTTTATGAGCAATTTATACAATTATCAGGTCAATGGGAACTTCAGATTATCCTATCCATACCACTTTTCGGACACCAAACATGCATGGCGTTCGATGACCTTGAAGTGACCTTGAAAAATATTTAAAAAAAATAACACCCGAATTTTTCTAAAACCTTATAAATTCAAGTTCATAAAAACATGGAGTGACAAAAATGAACATAATGTGACGGAATCTTATACATTTTATCCCGGACTATGAGCTAATATCTCGCATCTTCTTAGGTACACTAGATCTACCGTCCGCGCTAATCTGGCCAATATTTGTCAATGTCTTTATGTTACTTGAATATTGTACTTGACATCATTAGATTGACTGAGCCTGAGCTGTGCTACAGCTCAGGCTCAGGTAATAAAATTGCTTGATTGCAAGTTGGCATTGCCAGTAGATGTTCAAAAAGGTTGTTAATCATGGCAAGGTTACCGCAGGAGGCTATGTGCGAAAAGAACACTGCTTGTCTCATTGTATTGGTTCCCGTGTTTTCAGGGTAACAGTGTTCAGCATTTTGTGTACGTGCTCGGTAACACGACGGCCGCCGGCTTGACGGACATCCTGGCACAGATAGCCGACCAGAACAACGGCAAACTCAACAAGTCCAGTGGAATTCCCGCCAAACCGTGGCCACCCGTGCGTGCATATGAGACGCGCCATGATTTTGTACCTTTGGACAACAGCGCAATTTCATGAAATGAACTACGTTTTCAGAATCTACAATATGTTCCGTAAATGGCGTCTAAAGTTGACATGCTGACTATATATACTCTGAACATTTTGTCAACTATATTTGTGAACAATTTTGTAAATTTTGTAAACGTATTTAATGAAATTACGAAGATGTCCCAAGGTAGACAATCACATGGTGTGTCTCATATCTATAGCAGACATGTTAACTGCACAAAATAGGGGTTTCACTTCAAATTATATGATACAAAGGTCCGCTTTCAAGCTTTATGATCACGTGGTACTAACAACAACAACAAGTACCGATTCAAAGTACGTATTCTTTTATAGTGTCCTTATTACGTAACGGATTTTGATGAAATATGGCGCATCAAACGTGTCTTGTTAAGCTGCATTTGGTGGTCTCTGTATTTTCGCCCAAATTCCATAGACCACCAAATGCAGCTCACGAAGACGCGTTTGCTGCGCCATATTTCATCAAAATCCATTGCATATTAAGGAAAATATCAAATAATACTTACTTTGGAGTGGGCGACGTTGTTGTTGTTGTAACCACGTGATCATGCACCTTGGGAAGTTCCTTATGATCACAGATTTTTTTTATCGAAAGACACACACTGTGTCTCATGTTCAAGATGGCTGCATGCAAGTTTCCAAAGATCATGGAGCATGGATATCAAGCATAACTGTAGTATCTTAATTCCAATTTTGGAGAAATGTGGCCCACAGTATATAAGTTTAACTAAATCAGGGTATGGGATCACGTGGTCTATCGTTTCGTCTGGAGTAATGGCGGAGTAATGAAGTATCATGTAAATATTGTTTTTCATCAATACGACTGCGGTTTCTTCCTTTTAATGATGACCATGTTCCAGCCGTTAACACTACGAGTTCGCCAATTCCAAATTTAGCAGCATTACTTATGTAGTTAGTCTGAACATTCTGCAGAGAAATTTGAATCGGACGGAATCGAACGTTGTTTAAACAGATGAACTAGAATGGTCTATTGAACGCGTACGGATAGGTGAATCAGTCACACGGAGGCCTTCTTGTATTACCATAGACGCAATGATAAAGTGGCAGCCTACCATTTGCGCCCGAGGTATTATTCTCGGTTTACGGAATGGTGCGAGGGTTCCGGAGTGACGTGCGTTGTGTCGGTATG
>CM055266.1:35450299-35465683 GCA_029237695.1 Conchocele bisecta | reverse complement strand
GTGTCGGTATGCAAGACACTTTATCCACACTGCTTCAGTTCACACAGCTGTCAATGGTACAGTAACGCTACCAGCTACTTACGTATATGTGTATATACATGAATATGAATATAATATAATCCTGTACATAATCCCCGTAAGGGATCATGATTGGATACATCATCTCTTTTATAATTATACTACGAGAACACGAGCAACTGACGGTCAATGAGGCTGTAATCAATGCAATTCACGTTATGTCAGCTGGCTCTGAAGATAAATGTGCGACACACCGTATCTATTTTGTCACAACTGTACAAACCGTAGCGTGTTTTCGCGTAACACCATACCATGTATGCAATTTTTACGGACACGCTACACCATAACAGGGTGTGGCGGGATCACCGGTGGGAAGGGAGGGCGCGATGGAGATTGTTACGGACGCCACGGACTTTCCCGAGGCTGTGTCCGGCTATTTCCGTCATCTGCCGCCGAAGATTGACGAGGCGATCAATCTCATTATGCCTGTACTGGACAGGAGAGAAGGTATACTGACAAATAAACAACGGCTCTCCACTGAAAATACACATACCATTGCATTGACATGACCATAGAGTATTCGTCACCATACCACCGTTAATGAGTGTTTACCCTAGTTTCTCCACCAATGAAAGAACAGCATTTCGTCTCGATTAATCGCATATTGCGACGCATTTGCCAATATCTATTAAATTAATAATTAAATGTCCAGCCGTTATATTTAGAACTGATTTTACGACTTGTTGTCATCGGTTCACGAGAAGCAAAGCATATTACCGCCCCCACACGCGCTTACTTCGTGTAACACCGCCAATCACACGCTAGTATAGCGATTCGAAATCACGTTTAGGGGCGGAGCTTGGCGACTGGGCTGCGTAAACAATAAGTACGTTATAATTCAAATATTGGATTTTTAATAAATAAACTAATTTCTTGCTCGCTACCGCTCGCTCAAATTAATTTATTAAAAATACAATATGTGAACTATAACTATGATTTATAGTTCGTCCTACTTTCTAAGCCAATCGCTGAACAGTATATAGTTCCACATAGTACAACGTTTAACCCCAATAAGTTACATATTACGATATTTAATGACTACGTGTTCGACAGGAAATGGAAAATCATTATTCAGGTGGGATATTGCACTGAACTATAAGTAAGTTATTGTTCACATATTGTATTTTTCAGGAACTAAATGCTGCGGTCGCTAGCGCTCCATCACATTTAATTCCTTAAAACTCCAATATGTGAAAAGTAACTTGTACTAACATGTGTATTGTGGTGCAGCTCTATACGAGTATGTACAGTCGGATGTATGTACATGTGCAACCTCTCTACAACAGCCACCCATGGGCAGACGCAAAACTGGCTGTTGTAGAGAGGTGGCTGTTGTAGGAAGGTTAATGCTGTTTATTTAGTTTCTTCGATAATTCTCATCAAAAACATGCTTTGGCAACATTTTAGAATCATTTCCAATGCAAATGATTCTAAAATACTGTCAAAACATGTTTTTATTGAGAAAGAAGGCAAAGCAACAACAGACGGCAATTTTCGTGCTCAGGAGGAAATCATCCATTTTGGATATAAAATAGCGACTGTTATAGAGAGGGTGTTGTTGTAGAGAGGTGGCCGTTCGGGGAGGTTCGACTGTATATATATAGTCGGTGTAGTTTCACTGAATGTCTCTCTTTCCCATAACCCGAATTTTCTAGCTGTCAGCCGGAACAGCCGGAACATTCGGGTTACCACTACCCCTGCAGGTGTGGCACTGACCTTGGCGGCGCCCGTCTATGACAAGGTGAAGGACGCCGTGGTGGGCGTGGTCGCCGTCGACTCCACATTGGCCAGGGTATTTACTGACGTCACCGGTTTTGACGTCGGTGAGAAGAGCTATGCTTTCCTGATGGACGTGGCACATGGTATGTATACAGTTATATACTTGTACATTACATATGTACGCATCTATTCTGAGTACATGTTCGAAATACGTTCTCGATCTCGGGCAGTTTGAATCGCCGAGACTGAGCACAACAGCTCAGGCTCGGCAAATGAAGATTCCTGATTCAGTGCATAGTAATGGGACGATGATTGGAAATAAGCATGACAAACCACATATGAGCCGCGTCGTGGGAAAATGTACATCAGGGCTCCAGATAAGGTATTAGTAATTGAGTATTGTCACTCCATCATTTCTGAAGAAATTGAGTATTTCAAAATTGTAATTGGCTAAAATAAAATCACAATACTGTTTACACATCAACAGACCGCACTTATTGAATAGTTTGCTGCTAAATGAAAACATGTTTCGTTGTTGTCTCCTTGGAGACAATTCTAATGAAATACCAAGATGTGTTTTCATGGAAAAATAAGAAAAATATGCGAAATTTGTAGTCTGTTTATTGTTTTCCGCAGCATGATAAAGGTACCACATTTTTTTCATTGCTTTTTGATACTCACTACTTCTGATTTCAATTGGGGTTTTTGGCACTTTTAATTGGGTATTTAAGCAAATACGCACCAAATCTTGAGCTCTGGTACCTTATGGCAAACTTTTGACATTTTTACTTATTACGTCTTCCGATGCAGAACTCTTTTCTGAACACACTGCTCTTTATGTTATGCAATTCCGATGTAAATTGGCCGATTTATTCATATTTTAGCACATACACCGAATACAATTTGAACGTGACGTCGATCATTATTGTAACGACGTCATATTCTTCACAACGAAGTCATCTTTCATATGTTAAGGTATTCTCTTAGTCGTAGGGTCGACCGGATTTACGTAATATGGAAAAAAGAAATGTTTAACTACCTTTTGAATAGATAGCATATATTGTATGTCTATCTACCGCCTATATGTAAGGAATCTCAAAGTATATTTAGCAACTAGGCTTTCAAACGTAACTAGATATCCGATTCATTTGAACTAAATTGTCAAGTGACACTACCGGTGACGGTTGACACTTTATTATTCGGGTATTATCACAATGTTAACCCTTAGCCTGCTGATCGCGAAATTTCTCGTCTGCTGTTGCTTTATTTTTTGCCCTGTTTCTCAATAAAAACATGGTTTGACAGCACTTTAGAATCATTTCCAATGGAAATGATTCTAAAGTGCTGTCAAAGCATGTTCTTGATGAGAAAAATCGAAAATAAAACATAAACAGCAGACGACAACATTTCATTCAGCAGGCTAAGGGTTAATACATTGTATGACATAAACAAATGGCCTTCAATGCTTTTCATAATTTCTTGCTTTATTTCTGTACATAATTATATGTTGTCACCTCTCATGTAAACCGTCTCGATAATGTGCCTTTAACCCTTTCAACCCTAAGGAACTGTAATGGACTGCGATATGCTAATGTTCCGACCAATCCAATGGGCACAAAATGAATTTCAAATTCGTCCATTTATGAAAAGGGGGTGTTTTTGCTCTAAGAAATATTAAAATTACTTTCAAAAAGTGCAGATCCTGATGAGACGGCTCGTTACGAGCCGGCTCATCTGGATCTGCACTTTTTGCATAAACCGATATAGCGGGATTTCGGGTTCAAACGGTTAATTGTGGTCAAAGCATACACATGTACGACTGGACACAACTGTAAGAAAAAAAAGAGAAAACAACATTGTCAATAAGCTGGTGTATTCTCAAACTGAAAATGGTTAAGCCTATCGTATGTTAACCAGGCTTACCCATTTCAACCTCACATAACATAAATGCAACATGTACAAAACCCGCCTTGTATCAAGCCGTCTCATCAGGATATGCAGTGTTTGTTAAAATCTTAAAAATATTTTAAAAATACCTATTATCTGATTAATGGAATAGTCCGGAAATGAGCATGCAACTATCAATGTCAGATATTTAGGGGTAAAAGGGTTAATACGCACTTCCAAATTAAATAAAACCCCATACAAATAGTTAGATTTTTCACAAATTTACTAATTGTAATTGGTTGTTAAAGAGTATTTAAGGTGAAATGATTACGTGCATTCAAGCCACAAGGACATGATCAAGTTTAGAGGGTGAGTTTATTTTTATTTAGCTTGTATTTAAGGGTAGGAATTGGCTCGAAGACCTTCCAAACCCGGGCATTTGAGCCCAAGAAAAGTGTCAGGTCAATGGCCGTTGGCCCGTTTGTTTCCGAATTTACTAATATCTAATACAGTCGAAATATGGGCAATAAATGAAGGAGGTGATGAGCTGGTTAATTTAATCTAGCTAGTTAATTCTCCTATCGCACTATGGCGAGAAAAGGGCTGAGTGTGAGTGCATGTGATATACGGAAACTCAGGCGTAGCTGTTATGCTGCATGTATATGATGATGATATGTGATGGTTGGTCAGGGCAAAAGAGATCAAGCAGGGAAGGATCCATATGTTTTGGGTTATGCAAGCTATGATATATAGAGAATAGTAGGTTAGTGCCGTGAATGGGAAAAATATCTGGCAAGGCTTAGGAAACGGGATGGGCGAGGCTCTGTCGAGCACATCCCGTTTCCGTGCCGCGTCAGATATTTGTTTCCCATTCACGGCACTAATCTACTATTCTATTTATCCGGTCAACACCTACAAATAGCTTTAAAATGCAATAAAAATAACCTCAGCCACCGCAAATATGCATACGCAGTGATTAGGTCGTATTGACAGGATATCAAAAATGTTTCAAGGCACAATACGCACTGTGTTGGCGGGATAAAATATGTTTGGGTGCCCGCTACGACGCGGCTTGTCGTTATATACGAAATGATATTATTCGAATTCAGTCGCGGTGTTTAAATGTTGTTATTTAGTTAGATGACAGTTGGTTAAACTCATTCTGAAGACGAAAGAAACAGAGAAGATAATACACGACGGTATGGATCGTTGCCCATATATTAGTGATATGCAGAGTGATGTGCATCAGGCTGGCAGTTGTCTAGCCTTCTGAGATCAATCTTACAGTTTATAGTTTCGTGGAATTGATAAGGAAAGTGGCACGTACCATACCACCGGTCATGGTCCGAAATTTTAAATTTTGATTTATACGATGCAGATGACGGTCAATTATGTTTAATCTAGAGTAACGCGGTCGGCCAATTCAGGCATAAACGGCATTACTCTCAGGCCCGTACGCAGAGGATTGGGTTGCAAAATTAACATATCAAAATCCATTCCAGTCACTTAGGGATGAAATGGTTAATCTGCCGAGGTCTGTCCGTGGATGTGCAAACAAAAGTGTTTAGCCCTTTGCGCCGTCGATAACGCACCCCCGCACATTGAACGTACCATAGGCGAATTTATAATTGGCAATTACATTTTTTACTCCATAACAGCCTGTTCCAAACGTGTCTATGATTGGTCATTATCTGAAATACAGCAGTAGTTTATCTAAATAATTTCGCAGATAATATATAATTGCATTTAAAATTTAAAGTCCAGGCTTGATAAAAAATCAGACACTAGTGAAGATCGTTTGATTTCACAAGGGTTTGCATAGTTCAACATTTATTCAGCAAATCATTGACAATTATGTTTAAGTTTGTATATTTTGATTTATCGCATTATTCAGCCTGGTATTGGTGCCCATTAACCCTTACACCGCTACACACAATAATTGTCGTCTGCTGTTGCTTTTATAACATCTTGCCTTATTTCTCAATAAAAACATGGTTTGACAGCACTTCAGAATCATTTCAAATGGAAATGATTCTGAAGTGCTGGCAAAGCATGTTGTAAAGTATTATAAAGTGCTGTCAAAGCATGTTTTTGATGATAAATATGGAAAATAGAAAATAAACAGCAGACGACAAAAAAATAAGGTAGCAGTCAGAGTTAATGCCTCTTTTAGTCTGACAAGTTTGTGTTTGCCTTGTCACTGTCTGAACATTTAGAGCCTTGATATGGTTTGGAAAATTATTTAATCGTTTGAACTGCAGTAATTATTGACTGGTTATCGTCCTTCGGGTTTGTTAATATAATTAATATGCTATCTGCCTGTGGGTTATTATTTATGTCACCGAGGACAAGCAGAACTATTACGTTAGCAAATTATATAAACCCAGTATAATTACGGGGCGCCATGCACGACAGGTTAATTATGTGTACAAAACCAATTTTGTCCAGACAAAATTGAGTTTTGTAACACTAAAAATCACAAAATCCAATTATGTAAAATTCTGATATACAAAATTCATTTTTGTTATAAAGGATTCAATTTTGTAAGACAGAATTGAGTTTTGTGAACAAAATTCAGTTTTGTGGGACAGAATTCAGTTTTGTCCACAAAAGTCAGTTTTGTCCACAAAAATTAGTTTGCGTAACTGATAGTCTATGTCATCTCTACGTTGATTGGTTGAGATCGGTCTTAGTTCATTTTACTAGATGGTGGAGTACACTTGCAGGTTTAAACGAGACCATTTTATCGTGGGACCTTGCTAGCACCCCGTGTATACGCTTAAACAGTAAGAATACCTTGCCACACTAAGCTTCAAAGCAGTAACAAGTGTGTTTCATCCAGCGTTCTCTGAAACTTACTTCTTCAGACGCCATTTTGGATCGCTGATCGGCGACCGTGACCCATTTCTCCAGTCCAGTTTCTGACCAATGGTAGTCCTTCTTACATGCGTGTGCCATATTTGGGCAACAGAATCGAAACGTATGCAAATACGTATACGAAACGTATGCAGAATTGAATTTTGTGACACAGAATTGTATTTTAATTTTGTGACACAGAATTGAATTTTGTGACACAGATTTGAGTTTTGTGGCACAAAAGTGAATTTTGTGACATAGAATTGAGTTTTGTGGCACAAAAGTGAATTTTGTTGACAAAATCAGTATATATTTAATTTTGTTTTGTTTTTGTCAAGTTTATAGGTACAAAAAATGAATTTTGTTGACAAAATTGAGCCATGTCCCACTTGGCGCCCCGTAATAATTATGTGTTAACCCTTAGCCTGCTGATCGCGAAAACTGTCGTCTGCTGTTGATTTATATTTTGCCCTGATTCTCAATAAAAACATGGTTAGACAGCACTTTAGAATAATTTCCAATGGGAATGATTCTAAAGTGCTGTCAAAGCATGTTTTTGATGAGAAAAATCGAAAATAAAACATAAACAGCAGACGACATTTCATTCAGCAGGCTAAGTGTTAATAGTTTTGCAAGTGTACAAGGGCCTGGCTGATACACTGAGTATAGCCCTTGATCAGCTAATACATCCACTGATCAGGGTCTACGTTGCTCACCCTTCTGTCATTGAACCATCTGCAGCATGATCTTGTGTTAGACTGACGTAAACCCCCATTCAACGAATACATTTGGTTGTGACTGGAGTTACGGCTCTTATGTGATTTGTGACCAGTGTTGCTCCTAATCAAATAGCACACTCCTGTAACCTAACGATCTATATTGCTTGTTACAAGCATGGCGTGTGTCTCATTGATGGAATGGCGAACAGTGCAGATCCTGTTCAGAGTGTGTGTAAGTTTCACAATATTCTAACCATTGAATATAGCTTGGTTTTCTGGATGGTGCAATTTTAATTTCTGTATCGCATAAAACGTACAATATATAGAAAAGTGCACGTATTATTTGAACACCCCTGGTATATTTTATGTTATTCTTGTTCGGCAGTATCATATGAATCTGTTGACTCTGTTTTATAAATTTACAATAGGCCCCGGATTACCGATACATGCAGTATGTGTGCGTGCGTGTGTGCGTGTGTGTGTGTATCAAGAGGCACCCACCATTGGTGATCAATAACTAAAGCGGTTTGAGCTGTGTCTCTACGGAGCCCCACAGGGAACATAGATTTTATTGTTACATGTATTTCGTTTCCTCGAATTAACAATTCGTTTCCACGATATAACAATTCATTCCCACGAATCAACAATTCGTTCCCGTGGGAACGAATTGTTAATTCGTGGGAACGAATTGTTAATTCGTGGGAACGAATTGTTAAATTGAGGGAACAAATTGTTATTTTGTGGGAAAGAATTAATAAAATCTACGTCCCCTGCGGGGCTCCGTTGTGTCTCAGCTGGTGTCTCCGATATTCAATACATGGTACGTGTTTCGCCGTCACGCAGGGCAACTTACCATGCTTACAGCCAGAAAATTTGTGTTAACGTATGGGAGAGACGAGTCGCTAAAAGATTTCGGACTAGGTTTTTTCGGAAACTTTCACTGGCATTAACCCTTAGACCGCTACTCACAGCAATTGTCGTCTGCTGTTGCTTTTATATCTTGCCTTATTTCTCAATACAAACATGGTTTGACAGCACTTCAGAATCATTTCCATTGGAAATGATTCTGAAGTGCTGTCAAAGCATGTTGTAAATTATTCTAAAGTGCTGTCAAAGCATGTTTTTAATGATAAAAATGGAAAATAGAAAATAAACAGCAGACGACAAAACTATTAAGATAGAGGTCTAAGGGTTAAGTTGCTTTTTATCCACTTGGTATCACTTATTTAAGTATACAAATTAATGTATAACATGTACACCGTGGTCAGTCCTAAATGTATACAAACTATTTTGATTTACCACGTCTTTTTCATACGCGGACTGGGCTGCAAACTCAACTTACTCCCGGCTACTGAAATTACTCGTTTTGTTATCATTATTTAATAACAACACCGAGAGCACACGTTTATATGTTGGTATAAAATGGTAAAATAACCAATGGCCTACATACAATTCGTTACTTTCTCTAAAGGAACACCGACAATCATACGAATATACGTTTTATCGTGTGTCATTGCCAGCTGTCAGTAACGACGTTAGCCATGCCAAAAGCGAAAATGGAAGCGACGTTTCCGACGTCATTTACTCGATAACGTCAGTACTTTTTCGCACGACGCGGCTCATATTATATGGCTGGAGGAACTGGACTTATGTGTTTTTCTACCAGTGTAGATCCAGATCAGTCTCATCAGGATCTGCACGGTTCGCCAGTACATCAATGAAACACCCGTCATGCTTCTAACAAACACTAGTCTATAGATCATTATCAGGATCCTGGGGCCCGTTTCACTAAACTTCTTACGACTAAAATGTTCGTCAGTGCAAATTTAGAATAGTCTATACATTTCAATTGCTTGATTTACATTTATTGAGCATAGGCTGCATATGCAGCCTATGCTCAATAAATGTAAATCCAGCAATTGTTTACAAGAAAACATTGCTAATGTGAAATTTACAGACTATCATAATTTTGCACTTACGAATATTTTAGTCGTACGAAGCTTAGTGAAACGGCCCCCAGGAGTGTGATATCTGATCAGGAGCTATACTGGTCACAAATTCCGTAAGCTCCATTTCTCCAGTCACAACCACATATCTAGATGTATAATTGTGTGACACGACAGTAGTATCTTATCTGGGTGGCCGAATTAGCTCAGTAAGTAGAGCGTCGGACTGCGAATCGGGAGACCCCGGTTTCGATTCCCTCGCCGATTCGGCGTGTCATTGGGCAAGACAACTTCGTGCTAGCCTAGTCATATCGGATGGGGACTTAAATAGTCGGTCCCGACATGCAAGGTCATCGAGCCAGTGCCGTCGTTAAATCAAAACATTTGCATTTAGTATCTTGTCTCTTCCATTCCATGGGCCTGTTTCACTAGCCGTATGAAAGGTTTTATGAATTTGATTCTCAGATTAACTCGGTTCACTAACACTACCATTTTCAACCTATATGTACACGTACTTAAATGTGAATACATCCACGAACGATTTACCAACACTGGGCCTCCTTGCAGATGTTAATGTAAATTACGATGTTGTACTTAAGAACTTCTTAGTCGTACGAAGTTTAATGAAACGGGTCCCATCTTTCCCCAGGACACGTGCTGCTCCACCCGAAGTTGCGAGATCCTGCCGAGTCGTACTATGACGACACAGTGTTCCCGGAGTTGCGGGCCGTAGAGCCTGAGCTGAACGCCACAGAAATATCGCAACTGCTCAACGCATCCACAACGACGATGCGCAGCTTCAACACAGAGGTTTATTGTTTGCCCTATTTTCTCTACTAATAAAAGCATAGCATTTCGTCTCAATTAATCACATATTGCCACCATTTCTCAACAATCTACGAACTTTATTCATTAAATGTTCCAATACGCAGAAAGTTATATTTAAATCCAGCTTGTTTTCATCATAATTCACGTGGCACGCATCTTGTTGTGACGTGTACATGTTCGGTGTCAAATGACCAATAACGTAGTAGCATAGCAAGTCCAAAGCGCGTATGGGTGGGACTTGCATTGAAACAGAAATGTGTACGCGATGAAGGAGGGGCAACTAATAAGTAAGTTATAGTTCACATATTTAATTTTTAATAAACTAATTTATTACAAATTCAATATGTGAACTATACTATTAGATGTTGTTTTTTTACTAACTCTTGTTACACAGCCGCCGGCGTTAATCTTGCCCATATTATTATCAACTTCTCTACACATCTATTGGCAATGGGCACACTGTATCACAGTTCAGGCTCAGTCAATCAAGCTACTTGATGGCAAGCACATTGTTCAAGTATTTTGAAATAAAGAAATTGACAACTACGGGAAATATTAGCACAGGTGGTAGTATACTCACTGACATAAATTGCTCCTACATGAGCCTAGCTCTACAAAAAAAAGTGTATCTCCCTTTGCATTCACTTCGACATTCTCTGACAAAACTGGGCTTACGCTTAAGGACTGACTGTATAGAACATGGCCTTTTTGTTTCAAATGTAGTAGAATCATATATGTGAGTGAATATCTATATAAAGTATAGCTGATCCCGTTCTTCATAGAATATATTATACAGAGCATCGAGTTGCCATCTCCGCCATTTTAGTTTGCACATGTTATCGGACAGTTTCACCACTTGGAGGATTTGACAGGTACAGTAAATAATATGGCAGCACATCTTATACAAGTTGCTGCAATGCGTCCCAGATATGCAGAACGACAACGTCCTATACATATTATTTCAGCAGACTACACAAAAAGCTAGATATCTGAGCTTTTCTACCATTACTGACATCCTATACAACATATACACATTTTCAATGTGTACAATGTCAAACTGATGCACTGTCTATTATTAGAAGTGCATCTGCCACAGGTAAAGACCGTATTTACTCGCATAGCAGGCAAGTAGACAGTAGTGGCAATACACTCAGATAACTGCTTACAAGTCACTTGATTCGATACAGTATGTACGGTAATACAGGTACATATCTACATCACTGTGTATTGTTCTTACTGTTACACAGTCTTACTGAATTCTCAAACATTTTAACAAAGGGTCAACAAACCCTTCAGATATCAGTCTATGTATATAAATTTGATGAAAACAAGGCATAGCTGGCTGTAGTCAGATCTCTCCCCCATCATGTTGCACCAACTTTTATTCATGTGTTTGATGTATTATTAGTGATATGTGTCAAACTTCAAAAATGGGTAAAACAGGCTGATGGCTGGTACACACTAAGATGGCCGACATGGCAACTCCATGCACTGTGTAGGATATAGTAAGACGAGAATGTTCACATATATATTATACATATATCCCATCACATTTATGAAGCAATTATGCATGAATCATTAGATGATCAGGGACCACACGGGTCCTTAAAGCACAGTATTCAAGTATTTTGAAATAAAGAAATTGACAACTATTGGCAAGATTAGCCCAGACGGTAGCAGAGCTCCAGTTAAGGTGCGTCATTTGATCAACTTTGGGGGGAATTCTGTTATTTCTTCACCACAAATGGCAAGTTGGGATTGCTTTAGATTCGTCTCATTGAGACGATTCTAAAGAACTCCCAACTTGCCATTTTTGGTGAAGAACTAAGAAAAATACCTCGAATATTTGGCTTCCAAATATGTGACTTCCTGCAAAGAAAAAATACCGTACGACATTTGCAACAATCGAATGTCCTTTTCCCCTTGCACATTTACTCATTTTGGTTAGAATGAATGTTCATTTTGTTGATGTCAGTCATCAAGCTACAGCAGTGACTAAATCATGCATTGAATTATCTGGGGCACGCTAGTTGCAAACACCATGAGATACCCACTCGCAAAGGCCAACCCAGTTACAGCGAAGATTTGTTGATAACTTGAAGGTTGCCAAACGAAACAAACGAAAACGAATGGATAACGAAGTGAAAACGATAATTTTCCACAGCTATATGCTAGATATACAGATGGTAATTTGTATTTTTCGTACGTGAAAACAATATTTTCGTTTAAATACTCGGCTTTCAACGGCATGTATTTAAACGCCTGTCATTTATTTCAACACATCGTTTTGATACCGTTTTAGTTGTTTTTAATTAGAATACGAAAATCTTCTTTTCTAATATGAAAACGAAAATGATGTGAAAATCGTTTGTTTGTGGAACCAGGAACAAATCCTAATAGCTTCGATTGATATTGTCATCTTGTCACCATTTAGAATTGTCACTCCATGTCAAGTCACTCACTCGTGACATCGAGTGACAATACTATAGTCTGTTTCGCGAAAGCTGCCCAAATTTTACGGCTATATAGACAATTCAAAAACAATATTATTTTCGATAATATAAAATTAAAGGAAAATTTAAGAATGAGCCTTCTTTTTATTTCGTGAAATTCGGTCAAATATTGATTTTATTACGGAAAATTGATTTGTCTATGGAAATTTAACATGGATGATGGGGAAAAAGTGGTAAGGAAGTGTGGGAGGAGTCAAAAAACGAAACATTTGGAAATTGACTCCGAAACCTAGCTAGATAGCTTGGATATGATCTAACTAAGAAAACAAAAGTTAAATTTTAAAAATCGGTCCAGTATTTCATGTTAAATCCCCATAGACATCTTTACTCCGTGAAGTAACATGGGGAAATTTTGTTTTCGCAATAAAATCAAGATTTGACAAAATTTCACGAAATAAAAAGAAGGCTCATTCTTAAATTTTCCTTTAATTTAATATTATCGAAAAAAATATGGTTTTTGAATTGTTTATATGGCCGAAAGATTTGGGCAGCTTTCGTGAAACAGACAGTAAGTCGTCACTGTTTCAGGTGCGAGAAACGACGCCATTAATGGAGGGAGAGCTGTTGGCAGATATTGGCGCCAATAAGCGCGTGATTCCCGCCACAATCTATTACCAGCGTCTCCATGCGACCAATCTCTGCCTGGCCTTGGTTCATTACCATAGTGACGTGGAGGAAGCGAAGGGACAGTTTACAACGGTCAAGGTAACTGTAGTCTCGATCACGTATATACCGTCCTTATGATCACCACCTGTGTTGCACCTTGTCTGTAACCTATCTAAGACGAACAACGCAGTAGTTGTGAAATCATACTTTATTGACATGCAATTGATCGTCCCGGGTCAGCACCCTTGCCCAGACTGCCAAACGGCGCCCAGCCAAACTGAGTGTATATCACTAGCGAGCAATATGTACTCTGACTACCGATCTCCGGGAAGCCCGTTATATATCAGCTGGATGACATTTACCCAGCTTGTCTGGCTTCAGCCAGCCAAAACTAGTATTAATTACCAAACATGTATCTCGTACCAATTTGAACTCTGGGGAACAGGATACATTGTTACACGTACGTGAACCCTTAATATTCTAAAGCAAATGTTGTCGTCTGATGTTTATTTTATATTTCCACTATTCAACCAATATACTAGTAATTAGACTGTTAAAAGGTTCAGACCCCGACTTTCAACTATTTAAACGCCTGCCGTTTCTTTAAACGCGTCGTTTTGACTCGTGTTCCTTCTTTTTAATTGTCACGTTTACACCAAAGATTATAAAAAACGAAAACGATGACAAAACGATGTGCAAACGAGATCCATTCATTCGTTTGTGGAACTCGGAACAGATTCAGCCTGTAACAAACGTTTATCCGTTGTCCGGTAATTGATCATGTTGTCAGCTGGAAATTAACCTTTATAATTCTCCCTACTTTCTAAGCCAATCGCTGGCCAGTACCGCGCTTCATTTATTTCACGTATTGCCAGATTTAATCCCAATAAGTTACACCAGATTTAATGACTACCTGTTCGACATGAAATGGAAAGCCAATGCTCGAATGGGAGACTGCATTGTAAACCTGGCTGACTATAAGTATGTTATTGTTCACATATTTGGATTTTTAAGGAAGTTAATGCTACGGTCGCTAGCGCTCACTCACATTTAATCCAAAATGTAAAAAACGATATTGTTGTACTTACAGGAACCGCTACATGCGCCTTACCATCGAATTGACAAGCTCATGACGGCATCGTCTGTCACTCATAAACCAGACCCCAACAATGTCTGCGAACTCCAAGGGAACTATGTATCCTTCAAGGAATCCGTTGTCAAGGTAACCATCTGTTTGTTACAATTTGATTGAACTCTTATTAGAACTCTTATGTATAGGCAAAGCTATATAGTAAGTACATAACAAGAATGAGAACCGAAAATGTATCAGTTTTACTCAAATATGAGATAAGCAAATATAATATGGTGAAAAAAGACGACGTGATTGATACATGTACAGGGTGGCCCAAAAAACTTGGACACTTTTTGTAATTCATATATCTTTGGACATACTGTTCGAATCTTAATCAATGTTGGCATTCATATTGCTGAATATATGTGTTATGCTTAGAGCCGCCCTGTACATGTATATCTATTAATAAGCAATTTATTATAGTCCCATGTGATTAACAATAAATATAAATATGATTTAGTTATCACTATTCACTTCTGTTACATTCTTCGTGCAGAAATAGAGTAAATTAACCACCAGACTATATTTGGCTGACTAACTCGTGCTGCGGACTCATTTAGTCAACCGCATTACCTGTCCTGGCTGTCTCGTGAAATAGTCTGTATCATACGGAGCCCCGCAGGGGACATAGATTTTCTTTTAGTAATTCGTTTCCATGAAATAACAATTCGTTCCCTCAATTTACCAATTCGTTCCCTCGAATTAACAATTCGTTCCCTCGAATTAACAATTCGTTCCCTCATTTAACAATTCGTTCCCTCGAATTAACAATTCGTTCCCTCGAATTAACAATTCATTCCCTCAATTTAACAATTCGTTCCCTCGAATTAACTATTTGTTCCCTCGAATTAACAATTCGTTTCCACGATATAGCAATTCGTTCCCACGTTCCTGTGGGAACGAATTGTTATTTCGTTGGAACGAATTGTTAAATTGAGGGAACGAATTGTTATTTCATGGGAACAAATAAATAAAAAAAAATTCTACGTCCCCTGCGGGGCTCCGTAGTATCCAACAAACGCTGGAAGTTATTCACTATATACGTCACATTGTTTTAACCAAACAAGCGAGCAATTTTTATGGGTTATGGACGAAGAATG
>CM055266.1:35422936-35449799 GCA_029237695.1 Conchocele bisecta | reverse complement strand
GTGTCGGTATGCAAGACAATTTATCCACACTGCTTCAGTTCACCCAGCTGTCAATGGTACAGTAACGCTACCGGCTACTTACGTATATGTGTATACACATGTATATGAATATATTATGATCCTGCACATAATCCCCGCAAGGGATCATGATTGGATACATCATCTCTTTTATAATTATATTACCAGAACACGAGCAACTGACGGTCAATGAGGCTGTAATCAATGCAATTCACGTTATGTCAGCTGGCTCTGAAGATAAATGTGCGACACACCGTATCTATTTTGTCGCAACTGTACAAACCGTAGCATGTTTTCGCGCAACACCATACCATGTATGCAATTTTTACGGACACGCTACACCATAACAGGGTGTGGCGGGATCACCGGTGGGAAGGGAGGGCGCGATGGAGATTGTTACGGACGCCACGGACTTTCCCGAGGCTGTGTCCGGCTATTTCCGTCATCTGCCGCCGAAGATTGACGAGGCGATCAATCTCATTACGCCTGTACTGGACAGGAGAGAAGGTATACTGACAAATAAACAACGGCTCTCCACTGAAAATACACATACCATTGCATTCACATGACCATAGAGTATTCGTCACCATACCACCGTTAATGAGTGTTTACCCTAGTTTCTCGACCACTTAAAGAACAGCATTTGGTCTCGATTAATCGCATATTGCGACGCATTCGCCAATATATTTTAAATTAATAATTAAATGTCCAGCCGCTATATTTAGAACTGATTTTACGACTTGTTGTCATCGGAATGTACATGCGCAACCTCTCTACAACAGCCACCCATGGGAAGACGCTAACTGGCTGTTGTAGAGAGGTGGCTGTTGTAGGGAGGTTAATGCTGTTTATATATTTTCTTCGATAATTCTCATCAAAAACATGCTTTGGCAACATTTTAGAATCATTTCCAATGGAAATTATTCTAAAATGCTGTCAAAACATGTTTGTATTGAGAAAGAAGGCAAAGCAACAGCAGACGGCAATTTTCGTGCTCAGCAGTCTAATGGTTTTATACAGAGGAATCATCCATTTTGGATATAAAATAGCGGCTGTTATAGAGAGGATGTTGTTGTAGAGAGGTGGCCGTTCGGGGAGGTTCGACTGTATATATATAGTCAGTGTAGTTTCACTGAATGTCTCTCTTTCCCATAACCCGAATTTTCTAGCTGTCACGCTGGGAAATTTACGGTAAGTCGCGTGACAGCCGGAACATTCGGGTTACCACTAACCCTACAGGTGTGGCACTGACCTTGGCGGCGCCCGTCTATGACAAGGTGAAGGACGTCATGGTGGGCGTGGTCGCCGTCGACTCCACATTGGCCAGGGTGTTTACTGACGTCACCGGTTTTGACGTCGGTGAGAAGAGCTATGTTTTCCTGATGGACGTGGCACATGGTATGTCAAACAACATATGAGCCGCGTCGTGGGAAAAGGTACCTCAGGGCTCCAGATAATGTATTAGTAATTGAGTATTGTCACTCCATCATTTCTGAAGAAATTGAGTATTTCAAAATTGTAATTGGGTAAAATAAAATCACAATACTGTTTACACATCAACAGACCGCACTTATTGAATAGTTTGCTTCTAAATGAAAACATGTTCGTTGTTGTGGAAAAATAAGAAAAATATGCGAAATTTGTAGTCTGTTTATTGTTTTCCGCAGCATGATAAAGGTACCACAATTTTTTCATTGCTTTTTGATACTCACTACTTCTGATTTCAATTGGGGTTTTTGGCACTTTTAATTGGGTATTTAAGCAAATACGCACCAAATCTTGAGCTCTGGTACCTAATGGCAAAATTTTGACATTTTTACTTATTACGTCTTCCGATGCAGAACTCTTTTCTGAACACACTGCTCTTTATTTTATGCAATTCCGATGTAACTTGGCCGATTTATTCATATGTTAGCACATACACCGAATACGATTTGAACGTGGCGTCGATCTTTATTGTAACGACGTCATATTCTTCACAACGAAGTCATCTTTCATATTTTAAGGTATTCTCTTGGTCGTAGGGTCGACCGGATTTACGTAATATGGAAAAAATAGATAGCATATATTGTATGTCTATCTACCGCCTATATGTAAGGAATCTCGAAGTATATTTAGCAACGAGGCTTTCAAACGTGACTATATATGCGATTCATTTGAACTGAATTGTCAAGTGACACTACTGGTGAAGGTTGACACTTTATTATTCGGGACATATCACAATGTTAACCCTTAGCCTGCTGATCGCGAAAACTGTCGTCTGCTGTTGCTTTATTTTTTGCCCTGTTTCTCAATAAAAACATGGTTTGACAGCACTTTAGAGTCATTTCCAATGGAAATGATTCTAAAGTGCTGTCAAAGCATGTTTTTGATGAGAAAAAAAGAAAATAAAACATAAACAGCAGACGACAACATTTCATTCAGCAGGCTAAGGGGTAGTACAGTGTATGACATAAACAAATGGCCTTCAATGCTTTTCATAATTTCTTGCTTTATTTCTGTACATAATTATATGTTGTCACCTCTCATGTAAACCGTCTCGATAATGTGCCTTTAACCCTTTCAACCCTAAGGAACTGGAATGGACTGTGATATGCTAATGTTCCGACCAATACAATGGTCACAAAATGAATTTCAGATTCGTCCATTTATGAAAAGGGGGTGTTTTTGTTCTAAGAAATATTAAAATTACTTTCAAAAAGTGCAGATCCTGATGAGACGGCTCGTTACCAGCCGGCTCATCTGGATCTGCACTTTTTGCATAAACCGATATAGCGGGATTTCGGGTTCAAAGGGTTAATGGTGGTCAAAGCATACACATGTTCGACTGGACACAACTGTAAGAAAAATCAAAGTACTGAAAGTACTGACTGGCGGGAGACAAGTAGCCACTTGTGAATTTGCATACTCCAGGGCTCGAATTTGGCACTCACATACTCGCAAAATGCGAGTGCTTTCTGAAAAATGCTAGTTAAAATCAAAGCCGCTCGCAAAAAACTGCGAGTGCAATTTCAAAAAGGAAATCCAAATCATCAAAGTTCTGTCGCGATTATTTTGTTCTGAACAGCGATCTGAATCATGAAATGCTCTCGTCAAAGCGCCTCGATGATAGGAACATTGGAGGTTGTAAATCAGGACGATGTTGCCCCGGCTATATATCAATTGCGACATCCCTCTAGTGCGACATTGAAATACTACGTCACAGGTCGTAAATGAGGACGTTTTTGCTAGGGCTATTTATCAATTGCGACATCCCTCTAAGCCACATTGAAATACTACGGCGCATTAATATTATTACAAAAATAAACATTTCCGGTTTCATTTTAACAAATACACATTATTTTACCAGCCATTGATAGAATGAAACTTCCCAGTAACCGAATTAGATAGATCGACAACCACGAACGGTAGTAGAATAGTTTAATTGTTGGCACTACTTTTTTTCAGTATAATCACATCACCTGACTTTTGTGCGAAACGCAAATTCAAATTGAGCCTATTGAGACGTACGCGGGGATGAACATGCGACTGCGTGGTACACGATACGGGGGGCGTCTCAATAACAGTCAATTTGTTCTCTTCAAAAATAAAGTAAAAGTTGGGCATGCCAACTATTTTACACATAATGTTGGGCATTGTCGTTGCTTTTAATAACTTGCTTTCAGTTCACTCGCTGACTTTAAATGTCACCTGACTGTTGTTAATTGCGAACGCAAATTGAGCCTATTGAGACGTCCCCCGATGAACAGAGAGCCACTTCCGAAAGTAGACCCGTGCAAACGGCCAGAATCACGATCCCAATAGCGTGGAGACAGTATGTCTCCCGCCAAAAAGAAAAAACAACATTGTCAATAAGCTGGTGTATTCTCAAACTGAAAATGGTTAAGCCTATCGTATGTTAACCAGGCTTCAACCTCACATAACATAAAGGCAACATGTACAAAACCTGTAGATCCAGATGATATGCAGTGTTTGTTAAAATCTTTAAAATATTTTAAAAATACCTATTATCTGATTAATGGAATAGTCCAGAAAGAGCATGGAACTGTCAATGTCAGATATTTAAGCGTAAAAGGGTTAATACGCACTTCCAAATTAAATAAAACCCCATACAAACATTTAGATTTTTCACAAATTTACCAATTGTAATTGGTTGTTAAAGAGTATTTAAGGTGAAATGATTACGTGCATTCAAGCCACAATGACATGATCAAGTTTGGAGGGTGAGTTTATTTGTATTTAGCTTATATTTAAGGGTGGAAATTGGCTCCAATACCTTCCAAACCCGTGCATTTGAGCCCAAGAAAAGTGTCAGGCCAATGGCCGTTGGCCCGTTTGTTTTCGAATTTACTAATATCTAATACAGTCGAAATATGGGCATTAAATGAAGGAGGTGATGAACCGGTTAATTTAATCTAGCTAGTTCATTCTCATATCGCACTATGGCGAGAAAAGGGCTGAGTGTGAGTGCATGTGATATATGGAGACTCAGGCTTAACACTGTTATGCTATATGATGATGATATGTGATGGTTGGTCACGGCAAAAGAGATCAAGCAGGGAAGGATCCATATGGGATTGGCTTATGCAAGCTATGATATATAGAGAATAGTAGGTTAGTGCCGGGAATGGGAAAACTATCTGGCAAGGCTTAGGAAACGGGACATCCCGTTTCCGTGCAGCGCCAGATATTTTTCCCATTCACGGCACTAACCTACTATTCTATTTATCCCGTCAACACCTACAAATAGCTTTAAAATGCAATAAAAATAACCCCAGCCACCGCAAATATGTGTACGCAGTGATTAGGTCGTATTGACAGGATATCAAAAATGTTTCACGGCACCGTGTTTCACGGCACATACGCACTGTGTGGACGGGATAAAATATGTTTTGTTGCCCGCTACGGTCATTTCGCGGCTTGTCGTTATATACGAAATGATATTATTCGAATTCAGTCGCGGTGTTTAAATGTTGTTATTTAGTTAGATGACAGTGTGTTAGACTCATTCTGAAGACGAAAGAAACAGAGAAGATAATACACGACGGTATGGATCGTTGCCCATATATTAGTGATATGCAGAGTGATGTGCATCAGGTTGACAGTTGTCTAGCCTTCTGATATCAATCTTACAGTTTATAGTTTCGTGGAATTGATAAGGAAAATGGCACGTACCATACCATCGGTCATGGTCCGAAATTTAAAAATTTGATTTATACGATGCAGATGACGGTCAATTATGTTTAATCTAGAGTAACGCGGGTGGCCAATTCCGGCATAAACGGCATTACTCTCAGGCCCGTACGCAGAGGGTGTGCGACGGGTGCATACGCACCCCCCCCCCCCCCTTAACCATTTAAACACCACCGGTCTGTATAGTGGTATTGGCAAAATGTGTAGATCCACATGAGCCGGCTCGTGACGAGCCGTCTCATCTCATCTGGATCTGCACTTTTTGCAAGTATTTTTCATAATTTTGAGAACAAAAACACCCCATGTGAAAATCATTTGTGATGATTGGATTGGGTTGCAAAATTAACATATCAAAATCCGTTCCAGTTACTTAGGGATGAAATGGTTAATCTGCCGAGGTCTGTCCGTGGATGTGCAAAAAAAGTGTTTAGCCCTTTGCGCCGTCGATAACGCACCCACCCTAACCCTTTAATTAATTTCTGCGTACGGGCCTGACTCCGTGAGAATTATGGTGGGGAAACCGAAGTACCCGGTGAAAACCACATCGCACCGGCAAGTAATGACTACTTCACGTACGAGGTGATTTTAGACGGGTTTGTGCTTACAGTTGATAGGGTGGTATGCATACAATAGTAATTTCAAAGAAACACATTGAACGTACCATAGGCGAATTTATAATTGGCAATTATATTTTTTACTCCATAACAGCCTATTCTAAACGAGTCTATGATTGGTCATTATCTGAAATACAGCAGTAGCTTATCTAAATAATTTCGCAGATAATATATAATTGCATTTAAAATTTAAAGTCTAGACATTGATAAAAAATCAGACGTGCTAATTGGTAGAGGGGTCGTTCCTGACCAATTGACCAATTCTTTATTTCCTGAAGCTATACAGCTTATGGGAGAGTACAAAACAAACATATATACATACAAACGCTGTGGAGCTTGTTCATCCTGGGAGACGCATGATCATTGTCTCCCAAAATGGGCAAGCACCAGCAAATAATGACATTACATGTAATATAGGGTATGCTAACTATTGCAAAATTACTAGTCGAAATTACAAATGAAAAACATATTCATATTCATAGATGTAGGTGTGCAACAAGCAAAACGATTAGATTGCGTGTAGCATTTATGTTAACTATTGCAGCATGCAGTAGTCTCTGAAACATTTTCGTATTCATAAGCGCACAAAAGATTGCGTGTAAGATGGTGTATGCGATATATTGACAATTTTACTAGTTTTAGTTACACCGAAAATATGTTCAAATTCCTAGGCACCCAACAAGCAAAACGGCTGAGAAACATGTTCAAATTCCTAGACACACAGCGAGCAAAACGATGAGATTAGAGTAAAATGGAGTTTGCTAATTATTGCAGCATTTACTAAGATCATGTTCAGTTACCTAGGCGCGTAACAAGCTGAATTGTTGAGATTACGTCTAAAAACTATGAGATTTGAGTAAAAATAGAGTATGCTAGCTATTGCGTAGTTTACTAGTATCTAGCCCAAATGAGAAACATGGTAATAATGAGGTTAACATGTAAATTAGAGTACGAGAATTGTGGAAAATAAACAATGGCTGTGTGTATACCCCCACTGTCCCAATCTCCAGTTTATGGAGAATGGGACTTGGGTAAACGTAGATGATTTGTCGTGAAATGCATACTAGCTGGTACCCTCACATTGGTGCGAAATCGAAATACGTGAGGCTATCAGACAGTCCAGTAAAAGCAGTTATTTATTGCACCTCAATAGTAAAGATTGTATTATTATAATGGTTGTAATTATATCAGCACTAGTTACAAGAAAGCGGGAATTGCAATTCATTGTCGTAATGTTCATCATAGGTGTAGTCGCCGATATTAATCGATATATCAAACGACCATTGGCCGCTGGGTATAGCGAGTAATCTCGCGAATATTACCTTGACTAATCGGTGTGATCACTTGAAGTTCCGAAAACAGTATGTTCCTGTTCCGTTATATACCTAGTAAGTTACCTAGTAGTTCCGAAAACAGTATATGTTCCTGTTATCACAATCACGAATACCTGTTCATATTTCGAGGCGCACGGGCACACACATTCACCGCAGATGCATGTATGTGCCCATCATGCCTCGCAACATGAGCGGGCATGTTCGTAGAGTGTCAGTATATGAATCCTACACGTGTCCTTCTCTCAAACGCATAGCCAACGTTATATACCTAGTAAGGTTTGTAATAGTCTTTATATCGCCCGCGTCCAATAGTTCCACTAGTTTCTGAGCGCTCGGTCTGCGGTAAAAGTATGGCCGGATAAGTCTCGCCCTCAGTTCGCTGTACTTGGGGCATATTAGAATCAGGTGATATTCATCCTCAATAACGTTCAACTCGCACATTGCGCAGACTCGATCCCGTCTATCCGTTCGGTTATATCGGCCCGTTTCAATGGCTACAGAGTGTGCGCTTAACCGAAATCTCGAGAGCGTCTTTCTACGTAGTTCCGGGATTGGTTTGCACAGGTACTTAGCTAGACCGCGTGTTTTGTCGAAATACTTGTATATTTCACATTTCGAGCATGTTTCGATTGTAGAGTCGTTGGTTTGGAAGAACTGGTCGGCTAGTCGTTGTCGTACTCTCGCAAGGAAAATGTTCACGTCACCCGGTTCCTGCGAAATCCAGAACTCATTCATTCCGAGTTTGAGCAGAATATCCTTCACGCTGCGGAGCCAGTTATGTCCCGTGGTATTTGCCTCGCAGTCTTGGAGCCTATCTTCGTATAATGATTTTAGTATACAGTTTTTTGTTGATAGTAATTTAGTCCAGTACTTGACGATTCTATTGCACCGTGTTAAATATAATGGCATTCTAGCGACCTCATTATACACCATAGCGTTACTTGCCGACCTTTTGACCCCTAAGATGCGTTTTATGAACGATGTGTGTACGCGTTCAATTTCCGGTGCCTTATTTGTTCCCCATAGTTCAGACCCATAGTTCAGAATCGGGGGCCAGGTAAGTGTCAAATAAGTCCAACATTGTGGTTACATTGAAGTTACTCTGTTTAATAACTTTCATCAGATTGAATTGAGCCTTTCTTGCTTTCTGCGAGATGTTTTTGTGTTGTGTTAAATTTACCGTTATAATTTAGCATGATTCCTAAGTAGCAGAATTGGTTTACTATCTCTATTTCAGTCCCTTTATAAAACCACTTCTCCTCTTTTCGCAGTTGCCACGACTTCCGGAACACCAATACTTTCGTTTTGGCGACGTTAATGGTAAGGACCCACTCTGTAGTGTAATTGTCCAGTTGGTTGATAATTGTTTGTAGTCCGGCTGCCGATTCAGCCAGCAGCACAGTATCATCCGCGTACATCAAAATAAAAATGTTTATTTCCTCTATATTGATTGATGGCATGAGTTGTGCATCAGGTCAAGTTCAAGGTCATTTATTAACAGGGAAAACAGAAATGGGGACAATGCCTCGCCTTGAAGGAGGCCAGTACTGCATTTGTAGAAGTCCGAAGTTTCGTTGCTATGCCGTATCGCCAACCTGATGTTTTTGTACATAGAGTTGATGACTTGGAACAGCTTGCCGGTTAATCCCACAATTTGATCATCCGTCTCCACAACTTGTAGTGATCCACGGTGTCGAATGCCTTTTTATAGTCAATGAAACAGGTGTACAGACGACCACTACTGTTCAGGTACTTTGAGACAATCGCATGGAGCGCGAAAATCGCGTCTGTTGTGCCGAAGCCTGGTTTAAACCCATATTGGGCGTTTGTGATGATATCGTTTTGTTGGCTCCATGCCAATAGTCTAGAGTTTAATACCGATGTGAACAGTTTTGCTAGATGACTGATAAGTGTAATAGGCCTGTAGTTACCGGCATCATTTGGATTGCCTTTTTTAAATACTGGTATCACTATACCCGTAGTCCATTCCGTAGGGTATTCACCTCGAGTAAGTATTTTGTTGAATAATTTACACGATAGCGGGATTAAACACGTTTTACCAGCGATAAATACTTCGTTCAACAGCTCGTCGTTTCCTGGTGATTTATCCTGTTTTAATTTCCTCACTTCGGTCAAAATCTCAGATTCTGTAAATGGCACCTCTAGCTCACCGTACACTGGATCGCCGATATTTAAATGTGCAGTTTGTTCGTCCGCGGTTGTGTTGTCCATCAGTGATACAAAGAAGTTCTTAAAGTCTTCAGCCTTCAGGTTGGTTTTTACTTTATTTTGTTTTCTTTTCTTGAATAATTTGTAGAACTGTTTGGGGTTGATGCGTTTCAGTTGAGACAACATGTTACCTTCAACGCTTTGGAAGTTTTGTTTTGACCTATTTGAATATTGTTTGTATATTTTCTTCCTTTCAGCTAATGCCACTCTGTTCGTGTGCGTTTTATTGATGTTAAAACAGTGTAAGGCCCTTCTGTATTCAGCGTTTAGTTGCCTACAGCGCTCGTCAAACCACGGTTTGTCAGTTGTGGCAGCTGGGACGTTACGGCGTTTATCCACGTTACTATCACATGTGCACTTCTGTACTTTGATTACTTTGACACAAAACGGGTCCACTAATCGTTTTAGTGATGCAGTAAAGTTACACACAGTGGAATTAATGTCATCTGATGAGTCAATACTTTCGCGAAGAGTCCGTGCTCCATCATTTAGGACTTCGTTCATACGCTCGGTATTTGCGGTAGACCAAGTTCTGATATTGGTGTCAGACTTTGCGCAAAGACATTAATATGGGGCGCCGTTTTGCTATTTATTCAGTATTTATGGATATCCATAATTCTATCTATGGATATCCATAATTCCATTTTTGGATATCCATAATTCAATTATTGGATATCCATAATTCGATTTATGGATATCCATAATTCCAAGCTATTTTGGATATCAAAAAATCGATTTTTGGATATCCATAATTCTATTTATGGATATCCATAAATCGATTATTGGATATCCATAATTCGATTTTTGGATATCCATAATTCCTTTTGATATTTGGATATCCATAATTCGATATATGGATATCCATAATTCGATTTATGGATATCCATAATTCGATTATTGGATATCCATAATTCGATTTATGGATATCCATAAATACAGTTGATTTTTGGATATCCAAAAATCGATTTATGGATATCCATAATTCGCGAGGTCGTGATAATGACAGCTCCCTTGCCACGTGTTCACATGTGATGGCGGGAAACTACAACAACGGTGCCCCCTCCCAAAAACCCGGTGCCGGTACCATCCGTACCTCTAGGTATTATAATCGGGCGTGAAGTTGACCACACAGGATGTGTGAACTGCCGAAACTAAAGACATTAAACACACATTGGAGGCCCGTAATGCCAGCTTGATCTACCTGTACCCGATGTATATGAATGACAGGTGCTATTTGACAGCCTCAGGGCGACCAAATCGGCAAATTTATTTTGTTTTCTGCGGTTCTTACTCCAAAAACGACTATACTATCGACTATGAAATCCGCGTATTTTAATAATAACGTCATTACGTCCTACTTTTTTTTTTACTGAAAGCCTATCGTTACAGAAAAATGGAAAGCTAGAAATGTGTCCTATCGTCGCACAAATGCCCCTGCCGGCAGCATGAACTCTGAGAAAAAAGTGACTTACGAGCAACTTATGGTTATCGGGACGGACGGACGGACGGACCGACAGGGATTACACTATATACCCCGTACCATTCGGTAGCGGAGGCATAGCAATGCTAGACAATACCATTCTTTTTTATGTTTTGTCTGGTTGTTGTGTTCATCGATTTGCAAGGCTCGTCTGACGTTGTCTAGTTTGTTTGGTTCTTATTTCTTCTCAAAAGTATTTCATCACGGCTGTGATCACTCGTTTCCACCGTCTAGCTCCACGAGACTGATCAAATGGGAATCACAACATATTATAGTGGTTTTTTTTAAGATCGGCGGATTTTCATTTGAAAAACTATTGTCACCCTGATTTAAATTAAAACAGCATATCTGAGAAACTCGTACAACTATACGGACGGATGGTGCAAATACTTTATGCCACCCGACTATCCGTGTATGCCGGTCCTGCAGGTCCTTTATTGGTCGAAATGTGGTCTGAAACGAATTATTTTTTAAATTTATTTATAAAACAAATTATACAAATTGACAAAACTACAAATGGATTCGCCCACATATGTACGTTTGGAGTGTGTGGAATAAATTATTTTCAGGCTCAAAACACATGATTTCTATCTAGGTGTTTAAGTAGGTAGTTAGATTTTGATGCATTTTGAGCTTAAAATTATTATTTAACTCACTTTCAGCGGACATACATTAGGCAAACAACTCGTATTAGTTTCCGGCTGTATACACATGTAATGTTTTAGAAATTAATTTTAAAGACATTTCGGTGCCGACCACATTTCGACCCATAAAGGACATGCAGGTCCCTTTAACTTCAACGTGATGTTGACCAACGTTACCTTGACTCTCAACAATATGCAAAAAAATGCAACTTTTAAAAACGTTAGCATAATCCTGACGCATGGACGGACGCACGCACGCCATATGGCCGACGCTATGACGCTGCGGGCGCGACAAAAATGGCGCTAACAATACAAAATGAGAATATCGTTGTTGCCTTGTTGGTAATAAAAACTTAATCACCATCGTAATATTGTTCTACATATGAAAAGGTACACAACTAGCTCATTACAATTGCATGTACAAAGAAACGACTGTATCTAACAAGTGTTGCCAGAATGACAACGTAGCTCGCCTGTAGGTACTTGTCAGAAAAAACAAACAAACAAAGCTGCTGTTATTGTTATTGCTTATATTTTAAAGGGACATTCCAAGTATTGAAAGCAAATGGCGTATTATTTTGTGGCAATGTGTTGTTCTAAATTATATATGATGCAGTTGATTTATACTAACACATTGCATCGTTTTCTTCTGTAAAATTCGCACATAGTAAGCCACAATTCCGATAGTTATTGAGCAAATGGCGCTATTTTAACACAATGGCGGTAACTATCGTACGTTTACTTACGAAAAGCGTCTTTTTCAAGAATTACCGATTTTCAATTGAAACAGGTTAGATTGGTCACCCTACCAGTGTACATGGCGATTATTGTAAAAACACATCTTATCTCGGACCAAAACTATATATATCACATAAACTCCACTTCGTGAATATCGTGTGGTCGTGTGACGTCATGAGATAAAACATGTTGTTCCAAAATGTTCGTAAATCATGGGTCTGTTGCATTATTGGTTATGTTCATAAATTATTGGTAGTGTTGCAATGTGTGTGCGTTGTAATATTTACAGAATGTGGGCATAGAACATAAGGTGTTATGTGATAAGGATATAATGAAAGCTAAACTATCATGTTTAGGCAAAATAAGGTAAACGCGACCACATGATTTGTCGACTGTAATTCAGGTCATTCTGTTGCTCCCATTGCCTGCTCCAAATGCAATATACAAAAGGAGCGTCGGCTTCAAATTGCAAATATGATTGATGAGTGCTCCTCATCATCGACGCAGAAGCGAATGGAGCACATACAATTACCTGTATACAATGATCCAAATGGCGCTGTTCCATTTGCAGCAGGCAAACGCGGAATAACTGCTGTTTGGTGCGCGTGCGCTGTGTAGTGCTCAATTGTGTTTTCTTGTTTGTTTGTCGTTCTGTGTGTCTCCTTTGGGTACCTTGTCCTCTATTTTTTGGTATCAAACATACCTTATATGTATACGTAATCTTCCACCACAACGTAATAGCGACATCCTAGACGTGTTGACAATATATAACTTTTGGTCAGAAATATTTCAAAAGTCGCCAAAAGACGTCATAAGTTGTGCAATCTACATAACATTCTGATGACACACGAAGTGTATGTTATGTATGAAGTAGTATGTAAGTATAGCGGGTTACAAGGAAAATACAATTAGAGAGTCGTGCTGACAGAGGATCAACATAGGCGATGGTTACAACAGCGAAAGGACTTCTGCAAATGCATCGGAAATACAGCTAAAACCTGTTTGCTATTCTACGAATAGTTATGAGAAATTCGAATTTAATATGGTCCTAAAAGGAATATATATGAAGCTGAAGAATTAACACGTTAAAGAAGGTTATATGTGTCAACTATTTTACAATAGCAGCGGTCTAGCGATTCAAATGGCGGTGTCAAAATCAAAACTATAATAAAACGTCGTATTGAAACAATTGAAGAAGTAGCTCGCGGTCTCAACACACTACAAACTACTCAAAACTAGCAAAACGTAGATACAGAGCTTCGTTTGAGGACTGATTAATGGACTATTGAATAAGTACTACACTTGTTAACAGGTCTGACAAATTAGTGGATAATGAACCCAAAGGAGACCCAAGAACGACTGGAAAAAAATAACTATAACACTCTAGCACCATATAAAATGGCACGCGTACAGCGGTGGTCATGGAATCTTCAACGAGGCACGAGTGCCCACACCAAGACCAGCGGTGTACGGTCCCCATGAAAAATAAAAAATAAAAAAATAAAAGGTAATGTATACGAAAATATAATATTAATACATAAAAAAAAAACGATCGCCCGCTAAACCCGTATTATGACAGACATTTTTTGAGTCAGAGGCAGTCACAATTTCCCCTCAGTCATATTTCCCTTCCTGTTTCTGTTCAATATTGGAACGCAATAAACAATATACCTCTTGAATAAGTGTACATTTAGCTGTTTGGTGTACATAAATTTGTCTGTCTTTAAAATTAACTTCTGAAGCAAAATTTAAAATATACATGTAAAACAAGTATGAATCGTTTGGGGTATGTAAATGTATGTGTAAAATAAGAGATTGTTTAAGTTCAAACGCAATTCTTTTATCTAGCTAGACTTTGTGGTATGTAATTATTATTTGATGTGCGTTGAGATTAAAACACTATTCAGCACAATAGCTATCTTTCCATACTGCATCACCCCCTCGCGGGGATATGAACATGTTTTATATTGTACGTTTTGTTTCAGGTTCCGTTTCTGCACATCAAGTACAAATTGCACATTTAAAGCCAGCTGTACACTGTTGATCATAATACAATTGCATTTACTTTTCCGTTTGCGTATCACGACAATGCATTTACCGTACATGTTTTTGCAGCGGAAACAGTTAAAACAGTTGTTCCTTGTACTATTTGCTTTTATTTTAGTTGCCCGCAGATTCTCAACCAATGCGAGCACACATAATCGTTCAAATGAACCGATTACCGATTTTCCAATATGGACCAACTCTTTAGTAGTTACCTAGTTCGAGTTTTCAGTCCTAAAACCAAGCACCGTAGCTACTTTTTTCTTTGACTTCGCATGTATTGGGTTGAGACCGCGGACTAGTATTTACCCTGTATGTCTGTCTGTATATGTGTGTCGAGAAACACCGTGAGTATGCCGCTCTGATCAACGTTTTTGCGTGTTCGGACCCACCAGCAGCGATGGGATTTTGTTTTACAAACGATTTTCTAGTTTATATTTGGCCTTGTTGAATATATATCTACTTTTAAAATTGTATATTAGCACTGTCAGAAATCAACATTTAGTGCATACGTCTTTTATACCAAAGCTATTAAACAAATGATTGTATATGTGATTATAACTTGTACCATTAACACGAGAGTTCGCATATTACCAGTAACTGCCACCTGCAGCGATGGTCTTATCAAGAGCTCATTTACTAGTAATGCAAAATAGTGGATAATGAACCCAAAGGAGATCCGGAACGATTGGATAAATATAACAATAAAGCTTTAGCACTATATTAAAATAGCACGCGTACAGCGGTGGTCTCGGAATCTTCAACAAGGCACGAACTCCAAGACCAGTGGTGTGCGGTCCCAAGCAAAGATAAAAATAATTATATCTACGGAGGTATGACAATAATATAACAAAAGCGCTACAAAAAACATACGAACAATAAGCACAAATTTAAGCAGTCAAAAAGTCTAATCTGCAAGTCCTGCGGAGCTGAAGCAGAATACATCATACATATGCATATGCTGACTACCTGCACGGCCTTATTCAGTGAAAGAAAAGACATATACAATAACATAAAGAACCATGTCGTGTCTGCAGTTGGAACCATACTCTGGGACAGTTATTTCAACAATAAATCCTCAATTGCGAAGCTACTAGTTGACTGTACCACGTACCAGAACATTCTGGCCAAGAAGGATACGGACATTGTATCTTTATTTACAACCAATCTGTGTCATCGTCTGCACGTTAAGCGTCTGTAAAGCCAGGACAGTAAATAAAAACATCACCTTCAATCTCCTGATATTGAACTGTATAGTGTATATACATCTGCATGGTTTGTAACTATATATAAACTGGTATATGGAAGATTACTCATCTGGACCGACAAGTTAGAAGCAGATAGGGACCTTGTCCTTTTACACCTAGCAAACCTGTAAACCTGTAAATACACCAGTAACATCATCAACACATCAAACCTCATCGATTTACGAGACATCACCACGTCTTTGTGTTCCTAAACAGGAAGGACATGCGAAGAAAATAAAGAAGAAAGTACCGGATGGTACCGGCCATTGCAAGCGATGTACCGGGTTTTTAGGCGTCTCCCAAGGCATGCGCACTCGAAAGAATAAGGGAGTGTTCGTTTTCTTTTCCTGTCATTTAAACGATTTTTGGATATCCATAATTCGATTATTGGATATCCATAATTCCATGTGATTTTTGGATATCCATAATTCGATTTATGGATATCCAAAAATCAAATTATGGATATCCAAAAATCGATTTATGGATATCCATAATTCGAATTATGGATATCCAAAATAATTTGGATTTATGGATATCCAAAAATCGAATTATGGATATCCAAAAATCGAATTATGGATATCCAAAAACCGAATTATGGATATCCATAAATCGAATTATGGATATCCAATAATCAAAAGGAATTATGGATATCCAAAAATCGAATTATGGATATCCAATAATCGATTTATGGATATCCAATAATCGAATTATGGATATCCAAAAATCAAATTATGGATATCCAATAATCGAATTATGGATATCCATAAATGCTGAATAAATAGCAAAATGGCGCGCCTGGAATTATGGATATCCATAAATCGAATTATGGATATCCATAAATACCGAATAAATAGCAAAACGGCGCCCCATACATTTACGTGTGTCTGTTCCATCTGTGTACAGCGATTTACATTGGAGCGTGATATCAATGGGGGCATGATCCGAGAATGTGTTAAAAAGTTGAACTGCAAAGTCTTTAAGTATTGGTAATGCGTCGTAGTGTAAAACAGCGTAGTCTATCACACTGGTTCCTTGTCTATTTTGGAATGTTATACTACCATTCGCGTCAGATATCGACCGGCCGTTTACGATTCTGAGTCCGCTCTGCTTACATAACGAAATTAGGCGCCTTCCAAAATTGTTCAGATGCGAATCTTGTGATTTTCTGGTACTAGTATTATTGGGGTCATTTGGATACATAAAGCACTGTTCTAACGTTTGCCTTAGACTGCGATCTATGACGTCACTTTCTATCTGGTCCGAGACTTGCGCCACTCGTGAGTTCAGATCGCCGAGAATACCAACGTGGCCTAAATTCATATAATGACATACGTCTGTTTCTATGCTCTCGTATATGTCACAGTCGTACTTGTTATAAAAATCGTTACTTTCAGGTGGAATGTATGCGAAACACAGGTACACGGATTTATCGTCTGTAAACATACACCTGTCTAACTCTACCCAGATGAGGCTGTCGTGTATAATTTTAATTACTTTGATATAGCGTGACAGGTTTTCTCGATACATTAACATCAGGCCGCCACCCTTACATCTAGTCCTTGGGAATTGGTGTACTTTTAAACCTTGGAGGTTATAGTCACTGATATCGAAGTCGGTTGGTATCCAACACTCGGACAAAAATCCGATATCACATTCATTCAAGTATTGCAGAAATTCAGGGTCTCTCAATTTTCTGTCTATACCTCTTTGTATATTCCAGCATCTAACTTTTAATGCACTCCCCCGGTATTCCTATTGACTTCCGGTCGTGTCACGCGTATCTTTGTGACTATCATTATCGGTGGTCACACTGTCCGATGTTGGTGAGAATGTACGCGTTGGTGATTCCGAGTTACGCGGGGGCCCGCGCTCGGCGGTTGCTGGTGTCGGGCGAACGGTTGGCAGGTCGTTGCTATCGCCGCAAGCACCGGGAGCGCCGGAAACGCCGAAAGCGCCGGAAGCGCCAGTAGTTGTAGGTATGACATCACAGTTCTGCTGTCCGGTTTGAACGTGTGAGAAAATGCCAGTTTCTCTTTGCTTTTTCGGAGACTGCTGATCCATCAGTGGTGACGTGGCCTTTTTCTTGCGAGCGTTTGTCGTTGCCGGGAATATAGAGTCTGTCTCCATAATGTCACCGTCGTTCATCGAACTGAAACGCGTAGCGTCTGCAAATGATCGCACCGGCGTGTGTAGTTGACCTATTCCTGGTGTTTGTTGTGCGCGATTTGTCGCCCCTGGCTGATTTGGTTGGGCGTGGGCATTTCTGTAGCGCCACTCATTGTCGATAGGTGTTATGGGCGCAGTATACATGTCTCTACGGTGATTTTGGTTATAAGCGGGTGGTGGTATATTTGGCGGTCGGTCATTGGCCTATCTTGGGTGGTACTGTTTACCGTCAATGTACAGTTTATCACGTACTAAATTCACTTCTCGAACTGTTGGGTCATTCTTTGCTATTCACAGTACGGGATAGAGAATTTTACGTTTGTGTTCTATTTCCATCGGGAATTGCTCCCTCACACTGTACTTCCGGTCTGTGATACCCATGCTAGCGACACGTACTGTTTCACGATCTTTGAAACGAGTGAATTTAGCGACTATCGGTCTGGGTCGTAATAAATTTCCGGACTCATCTGTACGCTGTCGTCCCAATCTGTGAACTCGTTCGAACTGTAGTGATCCTACGAAGTCTGCCACATTTGTATTATCTTCGTATTTCAGTTCGTCGCATCGGAGGAAGCTTTTTAATACCAATTCTGTGTTTTCTCTGGTGTCACGGTAACCTCGCCTTTCTTCGGCTACGCCAAAGAAGAGTAAGTTGTCGGTCATTGAGCGACACTGCATTTCTAAAAGTTTATCACGTATTTCACCGTTATCGCGCCGCAAATCGGAAAGTTCGTTTTTCATAGAGGCGTTTTCGGACCTCAGGTTAAGTATATCGTCAGATGTAGTTGCCTTCGTGCGTAGATAATCTTCACACCCTGAATTTATTGACTCACAATACTGCTGGCATTCGCCCACCTTCGATTTGACGTCTAATTGTTCGTGTTTTAATGAGCACATTTCTGACCGCACAACCGAAATATCACTCTCGATATTGTTTAACTTTGACATGTTCTGGTCAATAGCAGACAGTCGGATTGTCATTTGAGTTTGCATTTGCTGTATTAGATCGGCGATATAATTCCGATCCAGAAGGCTTGTTTTCTCACTCGATTGACCAGGTGCAGTATGCATCATAATCTGACCGTTATAACCACTGTATGTATTGTTCGCTTGATTGGCCGGCTGTGCGTTGGTACCCATTGCTCTGTTGTAGATTGTGTGCGATATTGACCCGGGGCTCGTGTTGTTGCAATTTTGCGCACCTGCAATGGTTCCCGGCATTTGCGTGTTTGGAGTGATGCCCGCCTGCATCTTGGGTTGCTGGGGCGGTTGGGCGACCTGCGGCAGCTGGGGTTGATATGTTGACATTATGGGCACTGGTGGGGGCATATGGTTACTCGCTAGTCCGTAATATGGCCCGTATAGAGTTTCGTTAGCACCATTCAACACATTGCCTATTGGCGAGTTCTCACTTACCCCAGCGTTCTGTTCGGTTGGAGGTGTCGACTGTACAATGACACTTTTGGGGCACTTTTTTACATTTTTATTCCGCATATTCACTCACTACACTGTACATGGTATCACTGGTAACTATAGCTACATGAACACTGTCTATCTTTTTATTAATCCATGTTTAATGTTTATTTTCACAAGCTCGTAAAATTTTCTGACTTGCCGCCATTAGCCTCGTTTCTTATTACTAGTGAAGATTGTTTGATTTCACAAGTGTTTGCATAGTTCAACATTTATTCAGCAAATCATTGACAATTATGTTTAATTTTGTATATTTTGATTTATCTCATTATTCAGTCTGGTATTTGTGCCCATTAACCCTTACACCGCTACACACAATAATTGTCGTCTGCTGTTGCTTTTATTATATCTTGCCTTATTTCTCAATAAAAACATGGTTTGACAGCACTTCAGAATCATTTCCAATGGAAATGATTCTGAAGTGCTGTCAAAGCATGTTGTAAATTATTATAAAGTGCTGTCAAAGCATGTTTTTGATGATAAATATGGAAAATAGAAAATAAACAGCAGGCGGCAAAAAAATAAGATAGCCGTCAGAGGTAATGGCTCTTTTAGTCTGACACATTTTTGTTTGCCTTGTCACTGTCTGAACATTTAGAGCCTTGATATGTTTTGGAAAATTATTTAATCGTTTGACTGGTTATCGTTCTTCGGGTTTGTTAATATAATTAATATGCTATCTGCCTGTGGGTTATTATTTATGTCACCGAGTACAAGCAGAACTATTACGTTAGCAAATTATATAAACCCAGTATAATTATGTGTTAACCCTTAGCCTGCTGATCGCGAAAACTGTCGTCTGCTGTAGCTTTATATTTTGCCCTGTTTCTCAATAAAAACATGGTTAGACAGCATTTTATAATCATTTCCAATGGAAATGATTCTAAAGTGCTGTCAAAACATGTTTTTGAATAGAAAAATCTAAAATAAAACATAAACAGCAGACGACATTTCATTCAGCAGGCTAAGGGTTAATAGTTTTGCAAGTGTACAAGGGCCTGGCTGATACACTGAGTATAGCCCCAGATCAGCCAGTACATCCACTGATCAGGGTCTACGCTGCTTACCCTTCTGTCATTGAACCATCTGTAGCTGTTAGACAGACGTAAACGCCCATTCATTCTATCAATACATTTGGTTGTGACTGGAGATACGGGGCTTATGTGATTTGTGACCAGTGTTGTTGCTCCTAATCAAATAGCATTCCATATTGCTTGTTACAAGCTTGACGTGTGTCTCATTGATGGAACGGCGAACATTGCAGCTCCTGTTCAGACTGTGCGTAAGCTTCGTAATATTTCTAACCATTTTGTGGATGGTGCAATTTTAATTTCTGTATCGCATAAAACGTTCAATATATAGAAAAATCCACGTATTATTTGAACACTCTTGTTATATTGTATGTTATTCCTGGTCGGCAGTATCATATGGATCTGTTAACTGTTTTATAAATTTACAATAGACCCCGGATTACCGGTACATATAGTATTAGTGCGCGCGCGCGTGCGTGCGTGCGTGCGTGCGTGCGGCGTGCGTGCGTGCGTGCGTGTGTTTATCAAGAGACACCCACCATTGGTGCTCAATAACTAAAGCGGTTTGAGCTGTGTCTCTATGGAGCCCCGCAGGGAACATGGATTATATTGTTAATTTCTTGGGAACGAATTTTTAAATTGAGGTAACGAATTGTTATTTTGTGGGAACTAATTAATGACAAAAATACTTTTACATCCCCTGCGGGGCTCCGTAGTGTCTCAGCTGGTGTCTCCGATATTCAATACATGGTACGTGTTTCGCCGTCACGCAGGGCAACTTACCATGCTTACAGCTAGACAACTTGTTTTAACGGTACATGTCCACTCAGTAGGCACAAACTGTTCTTTATATCAGAGACATCATCTGAGATATTTCCTGGCAAAATAATTATTCATTCACCATTACCCCACGTATTGATTGGCATTATTACACATTTTATATCGGACGTAAATATCCACACTGATATCAGGGGCGATAACCGTGTTTCCTTAATATGTTAACGGACATTACTATGTGTTCTCTGTATTTATTTTGTGATGTACAATGATCATACTAATATCTGTCCAAACTATTATTTGTTCAGGTGACGCATTTAATTATTATAAATAATTAAAAAATATCATGCCTCATTTGCATATGAAAATAGCCTGATACCACCGCGCGTCACTATCAGTAAAATAAACATTACTAAATGATTATATCTGTATAGCGGGAACTTGTAATTTTTATAACTGGTGGAATAGTGACTGACACAATTATACACTTATTTAATTCCTATAAAGAACATGTTCTGCCTATTGAGTGGGCATGTACCTTTAACATATGGGAGAGACGATTCGCTAAAAGATTTCGGACTAGGTTTTTCGGCAACTTTCACTGGCATTAAGTTACTTTGTATCCACTTGGTATCACTTATTTAAGTATACAAATTAATGTATATCATGTACACCGTGTGGTCAGTCCTAAATGTAAACAAACTATTTTGATTTACCACGTCTTTTCCATACGCGGGCTGCAGATAGAGAATATTCCATCGTACATTTTGAATAGCGGGAAATAATACACGAGTGTGCGTCGGCTTCCGCGTAAGCAACGAGTGAGCGTAGCGAACGAGTTGCTTGCACGGACGCCGACGGAAACGAGTGTATTATTTCCGCTATTCAAATATGTACGATGGAATATCCTAATTATTACACTTTCACGGCGGATATATGTGCACATTTAGTCTATTTTTGAGAGTATAATCAATGAAGTGTGATGTGCGCATGAATAGTTATACAATGGCGTGTTTTCCTGCGTTTTGACATTACGTTGTGTGACGTCAAATGTGACGTCATGTACACTTTTTGAAATCCAAATTACGCAGCTGTTTCTATGATCCAGATATATTTGAGTGCGTGTTTGGAATGTGTTCAATCACATTAGTCGAGACCCTTTCCAAATTTTCAAATAACGTTATTTTGACTGTAATACAAATTAAATATTTTGCATGATAGCTCGTGGTTTCCAAGAAAACAGGCGCGCTATTACGGGTGTTCTCTTCAAGGTGTAGTATTTGTAAGGAGTTGATTACGGGTTTTCTCTCACAGCGAAACCCGTGCAAATAATTTTCAAGAGTGTAATAAACTCAACTTACTCCCGGCTACTGAAATTACTAGTTTGTTATCACTATTTTAATAACAACACCGAGAGCGCACGTTTATATGTTGGTATAAAATGGTAAACTAATCAAAGCATTTACATTTACATTGAGTAGCTTGTCTCTTTCATTCCGTGGGCCTGTTTCACTAACCGTACGAAAGGTTTTATGAATTTATTTCTCAGATTAACTCGGTTCACTAACACTACCATTTTCAACCTATATGTACCGTACTTAAATGTGAATACATCCACGAACGATTTACCAACACTGGGTCTCCTTGCAGATGTTAATGTAAATTACAATTTTGTACTTAAGAACTTCTTGGTCGTACGAAGTTTAATGAAACGGGTCCCATATTTCCCCAGGACACGTGCTGCTCCACCCGAAGTTGCGAGATCCTGCCGAGTCGTACTATGACGATACAGTGTTCCCTGAGTTGCGGGCCGTAGAGCCTGAGCTGAACGCCACAGAAATATCGCTACTGATCAACGCCTCCACAACGACGATGCGCAGCTTCAACACAGAGGTTTATTGTTTGCCCTAGCTTCTCGACCAATAAAAGCATAGCATTTCGTCTCAATTAATCACATATTGCCACCACTTTTCCAATGTCTACTAAAATTATTAATTAAATGTTCCAATACGTAGAAAGTTATATTTAAATCCAGACGTCACGACTTGTTGGCAGATATTCACGTGGCACGCATCCTGTTGTGCATGTGCTCTTCGGTGTCAAACGGCCAATAACGTAGTAGCATAGCAAGTCGAACGTTTCTGCACATCGATTACTGATTATTACTGATCCTACTGCTTTTGGGAGGGGCCAAGTAATTCTGGTGTGGCGAGGACCTGTCATCAGATCAGGATTATTCTAATTTCAGGGCTGAATATATAGTTTTGTTATTGTAAATATTCAGTTCTGATTTTGGGATTTTTCTCCCATTTGTACATGTACTTGAAAATGTACATGTACTTGTACATTCAGGTAATATATGTGATTTAGTACTAAATCCATTGACCCGGCCTTAAATGACCTTAGCTGTTGATAGGCCGTTAAACCCCAACAAACAAACAAACATCTATTGGCAAACAAAAAATAGACACACTTCACAATCAATCAGTATGATTGTCTGAGCCTGAGCTGTATCACAGCTCAGGCTCAGCCAATCAAGCTGCTTGATGGCAAGCACATTATTCAAGTATTGAAATAAAGAAATTGACAACTTTTGGCAAGATTAGTACAAGTAGTAATGTACACACCGACATAAATTTCCCCTGCACGAGCTTGACTCTACAATTATCTCGCTTTGCATTCACATTGACATTCTCCGACAAAACTGGTATTATGCTTAAACACATTATTCAATTATTTTGAAATAAAGAAATTGAAACTATTGTCAAGATTAGCGCAGGTGGTAGTGTACACGTCTAAATGGATTCCCTGCTAGGAAAAACTACTGTACGATATTTATAACGATCGAATGTCTTTTTCCCCTTGCACATTATACTCAATTTGGTTAGAATGAATGGTCAGTTTGTTGATGACAGTCATCAGACTATACAGCTGTTACTAAATGATGTATCTGGGGCTACGTTACGCCATGATGTACCTATTCTCAACTGCCAGCCCAGTTACAGGGAAGATTTGTTGAAGGTTGCCAAAGGAAACAAACGAAAACAAATGGATAACGAAATGAAAACGATAATTTGCCTAACGATATGCATAAACAAGATTGTCATTTGTATTTTTCGTACGTGAAAACGATATTTTCGTTTAAATACCCGGCTTTCAACTACATGTATTTAAACGCCTGTCATTTTTTTCAACGCATCGTTTTTGTACCGTTTTTGTTGTTTTTAATTAGAATACGACAATATTGTTTTCTAATATGAAAACGAAAACGATGCCAAAATGATATGGTCCTGGGACCAGGAACAAATATGGCATGTATGTTCTAATAACTTCGATTGATATTGTCGTCACCATTTAGTACTGTCACTCGTTGTCACGTCACTCACTCGTCGAGTGAGTGACGTGACATCGAGTGACACTACTAAGTCGTCACTGTTTCAGGTGCGAGAAACAACGCCATTAATGGAGGGAGAGCTGTTGGCAGATATCGGCGTCAATAAGCGCGTGATTCCCGCCACAATCTATTACCAGCGTCTCCAGGCGACCAATCTCTGCCTGGCCTTGGTTCATTACCATATTGACGTGGAGGAAGCGAAGGGACAGTCATCAACGATGAAGGTAACTGTAGTCTCAATCACGTAGATACCGTTCTTATGATCACCACCTGTGTTGCACATTGTCTGGAACCTCTCTAAGACAAACAACGTAGTAGTTTTGACATGCAATTGATCGCATATTGTTGAGTTAGCCTAGATCTCAGAGTCCCGGGTCGGCACCCCTGCCCAGACTACCAAACGGCGCCCCAAGGCGACCCAGCGTGGGACCGACATCTAACCAGCCAAATTGAGTGTATATCACTAGCGAGCAATATGTACACTGACTACCGATCTCCAGGAAGCCCGTTATATATCCTCTGGATGACCTTTACCCCGCTTGTCTGGCTTCAGCCAGCCAAAACTAGTATTAATTACCAAACATGTATCTCGTACCAATTTAAACTCAGGATACATTGTTACACGTACGTGAACCCTTAATATTCTAAAGTAAATTTTGTCGTCTGATGTTTATTTTATATTTCCACTATTCAACCAATATACTAGTAATTAGACTGTTAAAAGGTTCAGACCCGACTTTCAACTATTTAAATGCCTGCCGTTTCTTTAACCGCGTCGTTTTGATTCGTTTTCCTTCTTTTTAATTGTCACGTTTACACCAAAGATTATAAAAAACGAAAACGATGTGCAAACGATATCCATTCGTTCGTTTGTGGAACACGGAACAGATTCAGCCTGTAACAAACGTTTATCCGTTGTCCGGTAATTGATCACGTTGTCAGCTGGAAATTAACCTTTATAATTCTCCTTGCTTTCTAAGCCAATCGCTAGCCAGTATCGCGCTCCATTTATTTCACGTATTGCCAGATTTAATCCCAATAAGTTACACCAGATTTAATGACTACCTGTTCGACAGGAAATGGAAAACCAATGCTCGAATGGGAGACTGCATTGTAAACCTGGCTGACTATAAGTATGTTATTGTTCATATATTTGGATTTTTAAGGAAGTTAATGCTGCGGTCGCTAGCACTCCCTCGCATTTAATCCAAAATGCGAAAAACGATAGTATTGTACTTACAGGAACCGCTACATGCGCCTTACCATCGAATTGACAAGCTCATGACTTCATCATCTGTCACTCATAAACCAGACCCCAACAATGTCTGCGAACTCCAAGGGAAGTATGTATCCTTCAAGGAATCCGTTGTCAAGGTAACCTTCTGTTTGTTACAATTTGATTGAACTCTTGTTAGAACTCTTATGTATAGGCATAGCTATATAGTAAGTACATAACAAGAATGAGAACCGAAATGTATCAGTTTTACTAAAATAAGAGATAAGCAAATATAATATGGTGAAAAAAGACGACGCGATTGATACATGTACAGGGTGGCCCAAAAAACTTGGACTCTTTTTATAATCCATATATCTTTGGACATACTGTTCGAATCTTAATAAATGTTGGCATTCTTATTGCTGAATATATGTGTTATATTTTAGGGCCGCCCTGTACATGTAGATCTATTAATAAGCGATTTATTATAGTGACATGTGTAGACAATACATATAAATATGATTTAATTATCTCTATTCACTTCTATTATATTCTTCGTGCAGATGCAGAATTTTATTCACTGGCCTGTGAATTTTCTTTTTTTTCTATGAATGCCATTCTCACGAGTTAAAAACAACTATCTAGCACAATCCCGCACAGCTACAGCATGTTTTCATTTATGTAAACCCTTGTTTCAGTATTAGTGAACAGACAATTATTATTTTAAACAAAAGTTTGTAATAAATAGAATAAGTTAACCACCGGACTATATTTCTCTCAACAGACATGCCACGTAATTCGGCTGACTAACTCGTGCTACGGACTCATTAGTCAACCGCATTACGTGTCCTGGCTGTCTCGTGAAATATAGTCTGTATCATACAGAGCCCCGCAGGGGACATGGATTTTTTTTAGTAATTCGTTTCTATGAAATAACAATTCGTTCCCTCAATTTACCAATTCGTTCCCTCGAATTAACAATTCGTTCCCTCGAATTAACAATTCGTTCCCACGAAATGACAATTCGTTCCCTCAATTTAACAATTCGTTCACTCGAATTAACAATTCGTTTCCACGATATAGCAATTCGTTCCCACGTTCATGTGGGAACGAATTATTATTTCGTGGGAACGAATTGTTAAATTGAGGGAACGAATTCTTATTTCATGGGAACAAATTAATAACAAAAAGAATTCTACGTCCCCTGCGGGGTTATTCACTATATACGTCGAGCGAGCAATTTGTATTGGTTATGGACGAAGAATG